>OMKL01044016.1:0-13569 GCA_900302295.1 Parasudis fraserbrunneri
CCCCCACAGGCTTTGGGTCTGGGTCCCGAACCTCTCCTGGCTGGCCTCGCCAAACTGTCGTGACAAATCTGGGCACAACTTGGTCCAACAGATAGTATAAGTTTGTAAAAATACTTTGTCTATTGGAGTCTCAAAGTTCTTTGAAGAACACACAGGGAGCCTTGCAGAATCTGATGTGGAAAGGTTTATTGCTCTTCACTGGGTCAGTAACAACAACAAGCCGTGTGTTCGCTCCGGAGCCAACCGGATTCTATGTATTCGGCTCCCTTTGATATACCTTTGGGGGCTCCACCTTTCTGGCTAAACTACTGCCCAATTTCTTAACATTGACCAAACATGCTCTTGGAAATACAGGTGTCATTTCCAAACCTTTGCCCTCTTTCTAAAGTAACCAATCACAGCCGTAGAAATAAGGGTGTCCCTCGGGGGCCTGTATAGGCGTGTTTTGGATCCTTTAAGGACTCGCATGCAGAGACACGGTGCCTCTGCGCCTGGCATTTGCTCATCCTGTTGGTTTTTTGGTGTGTCCGTACCTGCTACCTCACCCTATTGGAATGTTTAGTCAGCGTTTCAGTCTTGGCTGGTTCACCCTTATCTCAGAAGCCCTTCTGCATAGATATTTTCAAAGAGGCTCATTACACAGAGTTATGGGCCTTTTTAGAAAATACATAGTACAGTTTGATTGGTTAGAGGATTCCCTGGTTGATATTTCAAGATACATATAGAGTCATAGAAATATACTTGAACACAACCTTTGATTAGGTTTTTTCTTGAAATTAACTTAATCAATACAGTTTACAGTTTAGTCATTTAGCAGACGCTTTTATCCAAAGCGACTTACAAGTGTGTGCAATAACCATCAATGAGGTAATACAGTAACACCTACCGACATGTTAGTAAAACTCACAACAGATTTTGGTGACCTTTTCTTTTCTTTTTTTTTGTCAAAATGAATCCAGGGTATATTTTAAATTAAACCCCTTGAATTATCTCCCCATGCCAAAGGAAAATAGATCCAAATGAGAAAGTAGGTAGCCGAATTATGGGTTAGGCTATTTTTGTAGGCATCACAAGATGTGGCATCTTCAGTAATTCATAAGTGGAGCTTTGATCTTCTGCGATTTAAAAGCATAATTCAAGTGTATCTCCAGTGTTGACTGTTTCCCCCTTACATATACTATTCCTTTAGCCATACCAGGTTTCTCTGGGCTATTGGGGTGTATGTCTCACTAGACCCCTCGTTTGGCCAAGGTATTGATTTTCATGAACCTATGAGCAGACTGGAGACCAGCCGTTAACTAGACAGAGCATCACTATAAGGATGAAAATGATCCCCCTTACATCTCCACCAGCTCCCATTAAGACACTAGCTATACCAGCCCAGACTGAGACATAAGCCAGCAAGGGTCATTAGGCATGTTGTTTCATTTTTAAACAACTGTTACACATGGATGCATTAAAATTACATCAAAACATAAATCTACATCAAAGCATAAAAAATGCAAATTAATCTCTTCATTCGATATTTAATGTATAGCCTGATGCAACTTGGCAAGTCGGCGACTATAGGCAAGTGACGTATCATCCTACAGCTCCCTTGCTCCTATAGGGCAGTCAGTTCTCACACCTTTTCACGCCAGGGACCCCCAAAATAAATATGAATTAGGCCATGCACCTCCATTTGATAAGCATTTGTCCCAGACAGTGAAATATTATGTAGTCCAGAATTCAATTCTATTCTAGTTGACTGACCGAACTCTTGATACAAGGACTAACACGAAATCACAAATGGCTTTAAAGCAAGCTGTTTTATAAACAAAAATCAACAATCGATTCTGATGATTTTCGGGTATCCAGTGGTGTGTGATGATCTGAAAAGATGATAGTGACGGAATGATTAGCAAAAGAATATTGCCACATTCCTCTCCCTTTTTACCCATAACTTTCTCTTTCCTTCATCTCATCCATTTCTCTCTCATCACCTCTTTCTCTGGAACTTCAATGCCACTACTGGCGTGACATGAATGGAAGACAATGTCAGTTTGTGTGTGTGTGTGTGAGAGAGAGACAAGAACAGCATGTACAATCAAGACTTGAACATGACATCATTAGCCTGGCTTCCTGGCTGCAGTGTCTAACAAGCTTGACAGGGACAACTTAATATTCTCGCCATTCAACTTCTCTCGAAACAGCATTTATGATTAATTTGCTGTCAGAGGTGAGATGGCCCTGCTGTGGTCTGCTCCTCTTCTGCAGCTGATGCTCACTGTACAAGAACCCTGTGTATTCTTGACTTCTAGTGCGTTAAGGACTCCCAGTGGTCATGTTGGGGTATTACATCACTCTGAAGAGAAGTGTTGAAAATTCGGACATACTTTAAACTGTAGACTGTATGTACGTGTACCTGAATGCACACACACATAGTTGTTAATAACATGTTTTCTAACTAATCTTTTGAACATATTTGTGTTTCATGGTACAGCACTTTATTTTTTTCTTCTTTTTAAAAGGTGGAGTCTGGAGAAAAATGCTCCAAGTTATTAGGCTACTTGTGTTGTTTTGCCAAAACATTTTTTTCAAGCGCCTATAATTCAGAGAAGCAAGTTGATTAATTCTATCCAGGGTCTGCTACAGCATTTCAGCCCACATCTGTAGTATAAAGAGGAGAATGGAGCGAAGACTTTCTATTCGACTGTTGAATAACAACACTAGCACTGGAGAAGAAAACTATCCTCCCCCATATTGTTAACAGTATTCCTGGTGAAGAAAACTCAGTAAGGTATCCCTTTACTCAAGAGAAAACATGCAGACGGTAGTTTTACAAAACGAGTAAAACATATTTATTTTCAAACAGTCTGACGGCCATTTCAAATACAGCACAATATCATCCAATTGTCTTGTATGCAAAATATTCATCAGTGTAGTGCCATTCATGATAACACTGTACAACATGTCATACACATACAGTGTATGTATAGACGCGCACACACACACACACACACAAAGTATAGATGTTATGGTAAAGGTGGGAAAAAAGGTCAATGTATACATTTACCATTACATGCATATACTTCTCAACTTGCAAATGTATACACTAAAGGTTTTCCGCTAGTACCATAACATATTATACACACAGCTCCAAATCAGCAACACTCATACACTGGAGGTTTACATAATATTAAAAAAAATAATAACGATGAGCACTTACCCCCCATATCTTCTAAAACTTCTTAAGATTTTTAACACAAAAAAATAATAGTTAAACTTAGTTATTATCAATAAATTGCCAAAGAACAACTCGTACAAAAACACTTGATTATAAAAGAGGAACACAAAAACACCTGGCATTTATTTCTAGTGAAATATATTTATAAAAACAGTACAGAGAAACGGAACACTTATATAAATATTACAAATATTAACAAAATATATACAGGCTTCTCTTCGGGAAAATGTACATATTTTCACTTAATTTCTGTCCTGGACTAATACTTTTTTTTGGCGTTGTCTCACTGTGATAAAGCTTTCTCCAAAATGTCGATGTCTACAACAGGCAAAGTTGCAACTTCAAAGAACACCCTGGAGAAGAAGAAAAAAGTAATTAAAAACTAACCTCTTTAAGTAACCACTCACAAACTCAATTAAAGCACTGACATTTCAACATAATTGGTGTTGGTGAGTTCTTGTTGCGAGTGCCAGAGGAGAAGACGGGTAATGCTTCAATACAGCACACACACACGGCTGGAGGGACAGTGCTTAGATTTTGTACACATGGCTTTTGAATTAATTTTTTTTTTTAAGTAAATATAAAGTTATTTTATAATTATTTTCTCTGGCAAGAAGTGGTTACAACCAGGGTTTCCACCAGTGTATTACAAGTCCGGCGGTGCGCCGAGCCCGACTTCTATTCATCAGAAAAGTTTAGGGTTGTTACTTGTAACAAAGACTTACACTTCATATTATATTTTTCTCAGTGACAGCATGAATAACTCATTCATAATGCCTGCTTGCCTGGTAAACTGCCAAAACGTTGGATAGTTATTAGTTACTTCCATCAGCTGAGCATATCAGTCCTCATTTCAAATGATCTGTTAAGCTCCCTTAATATCAGAAACAAAAATCTTACTTGCTGGCCTGACAGCAGCAATTCTTTTTTTTTTTATGAAAAAATGAAGAAGAAAAAAACGTAATGCCTCACGATGGTGTCTTCCAGTCCTCTATGTCATCTACTTAGAAATATCCACAGCCCAAATTCATAATACAAAGCAATATAATATTATGTTATGGCACGTGGCAGCTGAGAAACAGCTAAACTGAATAACGACTAGATTTTTGTTTTAACCAGATCCTCAGGGTGGGTAAAGGAGGGGTAATAATTGTGCATTTATTCATGCCATTGTTTTACTTCATGCAAATGAAAACATTTGATCACACATAAAAAACAACAACAAAAAAAACAGTAAACAGCCAGATAATCTTACCATAAAAAGCTCCATCAAACTGATTTGTAAAAACCAGTCCGTTTACTATTCTGGAAAAAGAGTCGAAAGTCCTGAATACTTGAAACGTATTGGGCTACTGGATATTTGTCTCCTGAAAAGGGTCACTTACTTGTGCGAGTACTTATTCCGGACAGCCCGGAGTACGTCGTCCTGGGGCTCCGAGAGCATGGAGTGTAGCCTCCTCACCACAGGGGCCACGTCAGAAACCGTGTAACCAGTGTGGAACTGGAGGATGGGAGACTAGGGAGGGAGGGAGAGAGGGTGCAGAGAGAGGGAGGGGGGAGAGGGATGGGAAGGAAAAGGAGGTGAGAATGGACTCTTTTGAAACTGGCCTGGGAAGCGGACCCAAGGGGAGAGCCTTTCCACCGCGGCCATTTTGACATGGCACAAGCAGGGTAAACACAGGTGTAACCAAGAACATTGATTGCGGTTCCGTTCCATTCACGGTGCGTCCTGGAAGCACTATACATACGTTCCAGCGAGTCGGCATGCGCAATACCAGGGCCCTGGCACTCCCTCAATGGAAAAGAACCATCATTAAATATTATTAGTTACACCCGTGTTTACCCTGAGAAGATGCAGGGCCTCTGTGAAAAGGGCCAAATCAGACACGGTGTGGCTCGAGAGGATCTGCATGATGGCAGAGAAACGTGAAGCGGGGACAGGCAAAGAGGGCCGTGTGTAGAATGTTCTTATTACACTGTGAAATGAGTTGGACGAGTAGAGGACGCACGGATGACATTTTCATACCACATGGCGTTTGTAACCTCCTCGTTACCTTCAGTGTTGCATTCGGTGGAAAAGAAGCCGGTACACTGAATTATGTTATGATCATTTTGGCTCATTACGTTTCCCAGTCAGAGATTGTAACTACACTCAAACGTTCAAATGTGTGACTTCACAACAACTAACGTTACAAAGTGCCGGCGACATAGTTAAACACATCTCATAGGAATAACGTTACTTCAGGAAGACGAGGTCCTCGTAGCCACAACATCTTCATACACAGAACAACTTGAATGCCAGCAGCATTCAAAAGTTCACATTTTGTATTTCACGTATTTCAAGTGTAGATGGAAAGGCTTATATCTCCATGGTCAGCCCGTCTTCTGAAAAGTGCATTCATTTGGTGCGACCTGTGTGTGTACCTACCCATCCCCCGATGTCTTTGGTGACCAGTGCCATCAGCAGACAGGCGGAGGCCAACAGGGAGCCCCTCTCTGGTACCAGGTCCATCTCATGCAGGCTCAGCTCGCACACGTAGCGCGCCAGGGTCAACGTGTCCATGCCCACACTCACACACTGCCGGGAGAGAACGCACACAAAGTGTTACTACACAAACAGCCCCGCTTCACACAAAGGGGCCTCATCTCTCGACATATCTGCATGTTCAATGAATTCACCGCTAACAATTTGCGTCTTAAAAAAGGTAGAATCCGCAATGCCGTCAAACAGCGACCTCTAGACAAACGAGGACCCGCTTGGTACTGCGCTTTGTTTACATTTCTTTGTTTTGGTTGTCATGTGTGGATTGAATTTGGGTGTGCGTATATGGGAGGGGTTCCTATTGCTGTGCACATACCTTGGCATAGCGTCTGAGAAACCGGTAAGGGATGGGGATGTTGATGTCGAAGCTCAGTGCCTGTAGGATGCTGGTCTCCATGGAGATAAGCTCCTCCTTCTTGTATGCATCGTCGCAGATGTACAGGAAGTCGTCAAGTAATGGCGGGCTGCGCTCCTGACAAAGGACATACAAATCCATTTTATTTCATAATAATCCTTCGTATAAATGCTTTGTGCTTTTTTGTGTGAAAGGGGGTAGCCCAAAAGGGGAAATAGAAAATCCTTTTTTGGTGTCAAAGTTCACCATTCTGTCTGTGCTCGACTGTGTTGGGGTATCCCTTTGTTTTTAGGGGCCACAAACTAAAAAAGGTTGAGAACCACTGATCTATGAGTCTCGGTCTATAAGCATGGAGGTGGAGCATATCAAAATGATATACTGTGTGTGCGTCCCCACCTCGAACTTGGAGGCTATTAGCATGGAGGTGGAGCCGATGAGCTGCAGCATCTCTCGTTTCACCGGCGTGGAGGACAGGTAGTGATCCGTCATCTTCACCGCCAGGTAGAGCGTCTCGTGGTTCAGCTCAAAGTTCTCCTGCGATACAGAGGCGAAGGTTGGATACGAGTGGACTCGCAAACAGGAAAACATCTTCAGAAATGAACACAAGTCAAGAATCTCCCTTTCTTTCAATAAATTCAGTAGTGCAGGTCCTTGACTGACTTATCCACCAAGTTTAAGACAAATCGGATGAGAAATGTGGGAGTTGTTGCGGTTACTGACAGACGCACACAGGTGTAATAAATAACACACCGATTCCAATCACGCACACACACACCTGTACTTCAACCAGCCAGTCCACCAGTATGGCTCTCATCCCAGGGTTGAGGGTGGGCTGCATGGACATGTAGTCGGACAGGACAAACTTCTCCTTTGGAACAGAGAGAGGAGAGAATGAAGAAAGAACAAGAATGTGTATTTTCACTTCTCCTCCTTGAATTCCAATACTTTCAAAACAAGACAAAATCGACACCAAAAACTGCCCCCGTTTTAGGTCCAACGCTTGAATTCATGAAGACGTGGACCGTTTCACACACTCTGAATCTAATGATCTCTCCGCCGTGCCTGGATAAGCATAGCGGTGTATTCCATCTCTGGGGAAACACGCAAAACGCAATACACTGCGTTTTGGACCAATAGCATTCAAGAAATGTGTGTGTGTGTCTACATTGTGTGCACTGTGGAGTGGATTTAACAGCATGGATTAGTGCAGAGAGAGGACTTCATTTATCCCTTTAAGTGGTGAGGAAATACATTATTTGGGTTATTATTCCTTTAAAAAAGATAACTAGATCTACCAGCAGGCTAGCTTGAAATGTTTCATTTGACAGGGTGAAGTCAACATCATGAATACATTTCCATGATATTTCCAACTGTTTTTGGACATAGAATCCGGGCCTGGAAAACACAAATTATACATGTCGTGAATTTTCCAGGTTTTCCATGACATTCCCACAGTATTCTTGTGCTTGGTCAGGGATGAAAGAGGAGGAAATGAAGATAATATGGATATACATTTTACCCAGAACCTGGACGTTTTTAAATTTAGCGATAAGCTGGAAAAAGGGGAAACTGTGTGGAACATCGTTGTGTGTGGAAGACAGTTAAGTCTTCCGAGTCGAGAGTCTTTGGTGTTGAAGCTTTGATGGCTATTTTTGTTGTTGCGCTTCTACTCACCTCTCGTTTCTTGAGGTAGTCGAAGATCTCCTTGGCGTACTCTGGAGTCAGAGAGCAGTCGTCGGAGTGCTGGGCGTCGATGTCAAACTCATCTGGTATCTGAAGAGGAGATGGAGAGTGAGAGAGAGAGAGATGGAGAGAGAGAACTTTGCTTTGTTCACCCACCACAGGGTAGCATTCCTTTCACTATTTTCCCAGTCAAATTGGTTTTCAGAATAGAACAAAATCTCCAGACAATTGTCAGTTTCCCAAGTGTGTTGGTGATCAAAGAAGCATCTTCCTTTAAAAGGTTAATATCTGCTTCTAACTGAAGCTGACAGAAACCAGGGAGTGTTATCCTGCGTTGGTCACTCTGAACTGACACAACACACCCAGTAAAAAAGGTCACAAAAATGTCAATTCCACAACCTGTCTCAAGGAATTACAATCAGACCAAATCCAACTGCTTTTCAAAGCCCAAATGGCCTGATGCAAATGGCCTACTGATATGTTGGTGCATCTTTTTATTCTCATGACGTGTCTGGCTGGCCAATATGGCGCTCACTGTCATCTAATGCTAATAACCTGCTTATTGATTACAACCACATGTTTACCTACCAAGATGTCTGCTGTGGCATACTATGAAGCAGTTAAGTGTCAATCTCCCACCCCAACACACGCATACAGACAGCCTTACCTGCGGTCTCTGGAGGTGCGGTGGCAGCTCTCGGCCAACAGAGGGGGCAGTAGCCACCAGCTCTTCCACTGGGGCCACCTCCCTCTTCTCCTCCGCTTCCTCCCCTGCTTTCCTCTCCTCTACCTCTGGCCTCTCTTTATCGATATCTGGTCCCTCTGAGCTCACAGAGGAAGACCTGCGGAGGCAGAGAAAAGAGCACTTGTTAACCACGGATGAATGGAGGTGAATGAGGAGTCCTGACAGCCAGTAAGAACTGCGGTGTTGACACTCATTAGCCATTAGTCGTCAGTTTACTTGGATGGAGGTAAGACTACTGAAAACCAAACATGTTCTGCTCAAGTGAAACAGCGCTTTTAAAAACACTCGGAGGGACTTGATATGAACACATTAATCAAACATACTGGCAGAGTGAGGAGTAACAGCTTTTGTTAGCTCCCACTCCATCGCTGAGGGTCAAGAGGAAGAAAGGTTTATGATCGGAGATAGGAAAAGTCTATTAGTATATTTTATTGGAAACAGTTTATTTACATGTGGGGGATGGGTCCATGATTAAAAAAAAATAAATATATATAAATGATTGATATATATATATATATATATTATTTTTTATACCTTTTCCAGGAATAGAGAAAAATGGAATTTGGATATAAAAATGCAAAAACGCTTGCATGCATTGGTATATGGCTCTACAATATATCCAGGCACATATGGCAACGATGATGTTTTTTGTATTTCTGTTTTTACTTCACGGTCACTTTAACACAACATAAACAACATGGAGAGATGGAGAGAATTGTGTGGGAATGGAAGAGAGGTGGAATGAGGGGGAGGTAAGGGCAAAGTGAGTAGACAGAGAGGGAAACATACTGAAGAAGTAATAAAAAAAGGGGGGGTAGAAGAGGGTATATTACTTTTTCAAGTTCGCCTCATTCTTGGCCGACACCGAGGTGGTGGTGGCTGTAGTCCTCTTCACCGTCTTTTTCACCCCCTCCTTCTTCTTCCCCGGCAGACTGATGTGGACCTTGTGGGCCTGCGGACACAGGGTGAGGACTTCAGTTGAGGTGCACGACACCCGATACCGGGCCAAAGTACTCTTGGCGCTCGCCGCAGATACAAAGAACTGTCACCAACACAATGCTATTCAATGATAATAAAATGATTCAAATATCAGTTACACTTGAAAATCATGAATCTTCATTTTTGAACTGTTTAATCTTCAAAAATTAATGCATGCATCGATACAAAGATTGGCCCTCTTTTCTCAGTTCCTGAAAAGTTCACTGTCAACATAATATCTGTCATTGTATACTTCAGCAACAGCGTCCCCAAACAGCTTTCTGTCTCATAACACTCATGTGTATTATTTATGAGTATCGACCATAATGTCTATGAATCTGCTGCATTATTGTGTCCAGAGTTGGTGATTTCATTTCCACAACTTGTGAGCATAAAGGATCAGTGCCAAAATAACGCTCTCAGAAAACTGGGCCCAAGTATTTCAAAAGAGCTCCAAATCTGACTCGGATTAAACGACAGGGTTTTTCAGAACCTGTACTCACACAACAGGGCTCAGGAGTGGAGTAAGTATCAACAAACTCAAACATGGTGCTCGTTTCACAACAAAGTGAGGTGATGAGATTACATGCGTCACGCAGTGATAATTTTGTCTCTTTACACCAACACACACACACCACTGGAAACAGGTGTTCTCACCAATGCTCAAAGTACGCACCAGAGTGGCAGATACATAGTGTCACGCTCACTTACTCTGACACATCCCTCCCCGTCGTCATGCCGATCTGACAGACACTGATTGACAGCCATAAAAATACAAAAAGATAAACAATCCACGTGTGAAAATCCATTAGTCCGGGCCAATCGAGTCGATAGGGTTGGGGCACATGATGCTAATGATGACGCAAACTGGGCACAAAACTAACTTTTACCACCCAAGGCCAAAGTAGTTAGTGACATGCGAAAATTAACATGCTACTTTGAGCATTTCACTTGTCAAAGTAATTTTTTTTTAGAATGCAAAATTGCTTTGACATGACAAATGATATAGACAAACCAACAATGTAGCAATGTACCAATATTTGAACGGTACACTAACCAACCACCTTTTTGCCCTTTGGATGCACACAAATCCGCTGACTTCGCATATCATTTTCAGCATGTTCAGGCTTTGCTCTGAAGCATCCCAGAATCAATGTTTTGTTATTAAATTTAAATCACTCCACTGCACTAAAAGCATTTCATTACAGTAGAACCTCATTAGAACAAACCCAATAATCGGAATGCTGGATTACCTTTGAATGAGCTTTAGCCCTGTTATTCACCACACTTCCACTTTTCCTGCACAGTCAACTCGAACTGGGGTTTTACCATCTCAAAAAGCAACCTTATTTTGAGATAGTAGAACTTCAAACGTTCTACAGAATTGTTAATTCCGCACAACTTACGTTGGTGATGTCAATGAAGGCTGTCCTCTTCTTAGGAGCACCTTGGGGAGGTGAGGACGCCCTCTTGACATGGGGACCATCCTCCTGCAACACACAAACACACACACACAGGGGAAAAGTACATAAAAACACAGAGATACATGTTATTTATCACCGCTGACTTCGATAGGGCCTGGTTTTGCCACGTTTAAGCCTATGTTTTGCTGCTGTGTATCAACAAGGAAGGGAATGGTACAATAGGGCTGAAAATATACAGACACCTTCATTATCAGAATTGGGACTAGGAGGTAACGTTACACCATCATGGTTCCATGCAATGGTAAATATTATCGGTTAAATGCATTCATCTAGTGCATAGGCTGTTCATTTTGTGCCCGTTTGAGTTAATTCAACTGAATGTAACGTTAGCCTACAGCAAACAATCATACGATGAAAGACAGACATGTTGACAAAATGGAGAAAGTGATATTTGTATTTCTTAATTTTTTTTGTCGTTTCATTTATCGTCACCGAAGTAAATGTTATGATATAGCGTGATATGGATTTCAGGTCATATAAACATGCTGTGTTTTCTGTTCTTTTTGTAGTGAAATCGTGCTTGCCATTGTTCACGGTCATCCTCGGCTATTTAAATGACTCGTCTAAATTTGAGTTGCATGTTGAATGCAGGCGACTGCCTCTTACCTGTTTCTCATTCCCCTTGCTATTTAGCTTGGGTATTTTGCTCCCGGCGGTCACGGCGGGTTTCTTTCCCCTTGGAAAAGGCATGACTGACTCCTTATCCTCTCATATATCGTAATCTCAGCAGGCGTTTTTGATAGCCAGACAGCGATTTCCTGTTCAGAAAAAACGACGAAATTGGCGGGTCAAATTAAAAAATATCTAACGTCGCTCCTTCCTCTCGATGTTCAATGTGAAACTACGAGCATGTAGTTAATTGTATATATTCTTAGGTTTAATGCATAACTCCAATCATCTGTGCATGTTTGCAGGTCTCTAAACAAGCCAAGCTAGCTGTGGTTTCGGCACGTGAATTTGTTTGATTGCACTGAAAATGAATATAGCTAGTAAAAAAACAAAACATGAATTAAATTCCATCTTACCGTGACTGATATTTTCGGTGTGTTTCAATAAATCACTTAAGTACTAAACGTGAATGCCTACATGCAATTTATTTAGCCGTAGTAAAATGCAATAGTTCGTGGTATTGGTCCTTCAGCAAGGCGAAACAACAATGGTGGGTCCGCTGCGATTCCAAACAAGCTGCGCGTCGCGCTCATTGGTTGGAATTTGACTCCAGCAAGCCTATCCGGGTGCAGCTGGGATGCCGTTGTTAAGGAGCGCGTGTTTTGCTGCACTAGCTCCGCCAAATAGAATAGATTATTGCGGTATTGGTATTTGTAATGGTATTGTGACAACGTAAGTATGATCTATTATAAATTCCATAATTTATTATAAATTGCAAGTTTCAACATATACTAATATTGTGGGATTGTACCAATGGGAATACGAATGCCTACAACTCCGCCCATGCGGTCAAAGGGCTATGACAAATCATGTCAACCCACTAGGAGGCGTTCTTAGAATTTTCAAACCTCTTAGCAACCAATAGGAGCTCTGGGTATGCGTTTGTTGACGTTTTTTTTGTATGTCGTTTTTGGGGTGTTTTCTTTTTTTCTTTTTTTTTTATAAACCACGAGCAATCTTTTTGGAAGGGACCGCCCCCTCCTTCAGTCTTTTCCGTATCCCTGACCTTAACCCTAACCTTAAAGGTCCCATATTATACGCCTTTTCAACAAGTTAATATAGGTCTTTGAGGTCCCCAAAACACTCAGATTATGTATTCTAGCATGCCTCTATACTCCTCTGTTTCAGTCCTTTTCTTGACAGGCTGTTTCTTTGTCTAACTCGCCCCAGCACCGCACTCTGGAATTACACGTGAACTCTGGTGCGCCTGACTCGATCTGACAAATGAAATTCTGATCAAACTGTTAAACTAGGCATTGCAAATCAAATATGAGTGAAGACCCAGCATTTGCATATCCTATTTCTCACCTAAAAGGTTGTCAGAAACATATTTTAGTGAACTGTTTAGAGTGTAACAAGGCTGAAGCCATGTTGTAGTAGCCCCTTGGAGTAAACTCACTCCTAAAGTGAAATACCCCCACCTCGCCGTGTGAACTGCATCCTTTTCAGGTGGCAGAATGGATAAGACCGTGGTATTTGACATACGCAGTCACATGGTGCTGCTAAGCAGAGGGTTCACAGTTCGAGGCTGTTGGAGGACGGGTGCCCAAGTGCGAAGTGCCTGCCAGAAGTAAATGACCACCTCATTGAGAGAAACACAACGCAGATTGAATCTGTTAAATGAGCAAGCCACCATTTTGTGCACGCATGTTTTTCACACACACACACACACACACACACACACACACACACACACACACACACACACACACACACACACACACACACACACACACACACCACCCCCCCCCCCCCCCCCACCCCCCCCCCCCCCCCCCCCCCCCCCCCCCCCCCCCCCCCCCCCCCCCCCCCCCCCCCCACCCCCCCCACCCCCACCACCACTACCACTCCCACCACTACCACCACTACCACCACTACTACAACTAC
>OMKL01044017.1:0-14784 GCA_900302295.1 Parasudis fraserbrunneri
CCATCAGACTCGTGATGTTAATAGAATCTGACCATGGCTATGAAGTCAGCCCTTCAAGTCTATGATGATGTCATTATTACATCCATTCTGACAATCCAGAAACATCCCAAACAACAATAAAGACTTATCTTTTAGCAGTTTGTGTTACATTACTTACGGTCAAAAAGCTTTTTTATTCCATTCTAGCAAAAAAAAGAAAAGAAAAGCAGGACACTAACAACCTCCAATTTCACACTTCTGAGTCCTGTATGCCACCAGTAATTAATAGAAAAGATGAGAGTCAACTAGAGTGACGGCCACTCACCTAAAGGCAGGGCAGTTGGCGAGTGGTCTCCTGCAGTGCGGGGCCCCAGCAGGCTCCCTGGTGGACTCTGGACTAGGGGAGCGTCCGGTGGAGGAGCCCCCCTCCAGGGCTGGGGCCCCTCTCTCCCGCACCTTGGTCTTCAGCTCCGCCACCAGCTGGTCAAAGTTTTTACTGCGGCCCACCACCTTCCTCCGCTGGTGAATGGAGTGGATCTGAGGAGGGACATACAGAACACATGCAGGAAATAACCAAGTAAGTGGGTTGAGTCAGCAGTATGCAGCCTTGGCCTGATCTTTGTCTAGCTTGATTATTCTCAGTCCCGTCTGGCAACCTCAACATTTTGAGTTTTATACACTGTTGGAAAGTCTGTATATAGAGTTGTATATAGAGTTGATTCACTCTGCCGCCATCTTGATAACTGGGGCTAATAAGACCAGACCCCTATCTCATTGAATGGGGAGTCATCCGTATCTAAGAATCTGTCATACATATCATCTTTTCTTTCATATTTGAAGTCACTTGTAAATGGCTGACAACACAGAATGGTTAATGTGGTCAAAAAGGACAATTTAGTGATAGAAAAATGCCTTTTTTCCATTTAGACTGCTTCTATGCATGTGCCAGCCAGTGGATCTGCCAGAGTCTATAGTTACCATGGCAACCACTCGCTGCGCGATTCCCAGCCTTTTGGCAGGGATTGTTATTAATTTTAAAATCTTTAAAACTCACATTTCACCCCAAGATGCAGCAAATTGTAATTTTACTTAACATAAAATCACATGTAATTATTTTCTCTGAATATGTTTATTTTGTCGTAAGTATTTTCGTCATTGCCGCCATCTTTACTGTTATGGATTTCCCCATTCAAAACTTCCACAGTGATCTGTCTCTGGATGCTGGCAGTTACTTGTACATGTCATGGAAGAGTGCAGTGCAAATTGAATGCACAGAGCAGAGCTGCAATTCAACTGAATTTCCATTAAATGGGGATATTTTAACCAAAACATGCCATAAGTGTATTTCCCCAGAAAATAACTTCCCTATTATAAGCAAAGACTTTTTTTTATTTTTTTTTATAATAAATTGAAATTGGGCTTCTTTTTTTTTTTTCTCGATTAGTTTCCGACCCTTTGCAACCCTAATTAAAATCTATTAAAATCATTTTTAAGGGCTACTCAGATCAACACTTGTCACAGTAGCTGGCTTAACAAACATCTAGTAACCTTGCTCATAAATCTTTTGTTGAGTAAGTCCAGCGTGGGTTCAGTACTATTCCTCCAACCCTTCACTTGTCAGATGCACAGATGGGTCTTGAAGACACTGTGGGATTTGATTTGCATACCAACTCTGCTGTTACAGATGACCTCAATCACACATGACATTTGCCTTGGCAAACCTGCTCCCAGGCATGGTTTGCGCTAAACTGTGATGTGACATATTTTCTCAAAATTTGTTGGAACATGACTTTTAAAGGTAAAGAAAAAGGGGCCTTCAAGTCTCTCAGATTTGTGACCCCGCCCCCAGCCCCATGACTTCTCATAATTGCAAGAAATTCCAAAACAATTAAATGTCAACGGTTTGGATAGTTGTAGTTGCGTATCCTCTCTGAGGACAAGCACACCAAAGAGAGAGAGAGACACACACATGGAGCTACTGACAGACACTTCGCAATTACGAAGGCACTCATTTCTGGCAAAATAATGCCACGATTGATAAAATGACAGAAATCCTTTTATTTATAATGGTGGATAAGCTCCTGAAGCAAGACTTGTGCCCATACGATTTTATTAGTTTGGATGAACTCGCTTAATTCCCGCCCCTACTGTGTTCAGCACTCAGTCAAGCTGCTAAGCAGCAAAAGAAAAAAGAAAAAAAATTAAGAAAAGGGCAACTGCCCTCAAATTTGAATACATAATTACAGTTCGAACATTTAACATTTTACCAGGTTCGAACAATTGTTCGAACGATTGTTCGAACTTCAAACAAAAGGTGACAGCCCCTAGCCCCCACTGACATTGCGGACTGTTAAGAATTTCTACTTCCATTATCTCAAAAATAAAACAAAACTGTGGTGCATGTGCTTTTTCAATTGACTGAAACTGACTCCTCCTGCTTTTCAAGGCCTAATAATAGCATTCCAAGAATCATCTCCCTTTGCAGAAGAACTATTGCTTTTGTTATTCCTTTAGCACAAAGCGGGAATGACCAACACTATATAAAACTTTACTATTTGGCATTGGAATTTGGTACCCACACACAGTGGACCTTTGTGAGCAAGGGAAGCCCTTTTCCTCAGATTCTCCCTTCATTTCCTGTAAATCAGGTCATCCTGTCTATACAGTGCTGTTGGTGGCCTTTCACACTCTTTACAAGTCACTTCCTCTTTTCACAGACACCAGCGACCATATAAGGACACTTCCTGTGTTGGGAGCCTGGTGTAGAGGCCTGGGCCCGGATTCACTAAGCTGCTCACCAAAGGGTCAGTGACTAGGAGAAACGTTTCCCATACATACTACATCAAACCACAATTTTAGACAGGTCCACCCCCAAATCGATTCCCCAAACTGGTAAAACAACATATCAAATGTGCTTACTGCATTGCTTTCACAAATTTCACTCCGTTATTCGACTCTGCATCTTTTGACCGTCTTGGCCTGCAATGACCACAAATAATCTGAGAATCTGTGTGAAATACTGAAAAGCTATGTATCGAACAGTTTTCATTCTAAAACACGGTTAACAATAAAGGTTATTACTTCCATTTTCAACCAACCTAATTCTTATTCAAAGGAATTTGAATTATCTCCTATAGATATATACAGAGAAGCATTATAAACAGGCTAGACTTACAGGGTGCCTCATCCAAACTATGTAATTGATTGCTGGTAAATAAAATCTAAACATCTATTTAGGGCTGTGCGATATGACGATATATATCGTGGAACTATAGATACATTTCTATCGATAGAGGTTTTCCTCTAGTTTCTACCGCCATTGTCGTTTAAAAAAAACAAAAAACTGCTTTACGTTCTCTAAACGTTGGCTCAAATAACAAACAGAAGGAAAGTCCCTGCAACACTCCGATACAGAACAGGACTCATGACCGATACAGAACAGGACCCAACCAAGACAAGATGAGGAACTTGTACTTACAAGGGGGGATAATTCTGTTTGGTCGTGGTTTGGATAGAAGAAATCTGACAGAGACCAGAAAACTGTACTTTGCAAAGTATGCCGCAGACCGGTTCCCACATCAAACTCTAACACAACAAACCTCTTCTACCACCTAACATTACAGAAGAACCAGGAGAGGCAGAACGGGGAGAGGCAAAAGATGCCAGCTACATGGAAGGCAAGTGTTGAAAGCACTGTTCAATGTCACTTCCAAATAAAAGGAGAAAAGAGAAAGTGCCTTTTATTTATATTAGTTCACACGATTATCAAAAAGTAGTCATGAGGCATGTGGTTATTTTGTAAAGGCAATTTTTCCATTGAATTTACAGAAAACATACTATATTGTGATATATATCGTTATTGAAATGTGAAATGACCCATATCGTGATAGTAGATTTTGTCCATATCACACAGTCCAACAACTATTTAATATTTTTGTTAGCCAGTCATGTTGGGGTGTGCATTGTGTTGGAGACAGTGCTATTTGCAATGTTGAGTGCTTTGTGAAATCTCTATCATGCTAATCTGTAATGAAGACGAACAACGAGAACTTTGTATACATATTACCATGGAAATGAGGCCACCAGCACAGCACCTGGGCCTTGATAAGAGCCATCAATAACAATGTTACACCTCTGACTGCTTTCTAACAGATATAAATATTGCATTTTTTGTTTGTTTTTGGCTTATGCCATCTCTTGGGAGTACCTCAAGGTTAAAGAAAACAAAGATTTAAAAAAAAAAAATAAATACAAATATTTTCCCCATCATTGGGTTTTAAAGGAGCTTAATCCAATCTGCAGTTTTTGTGACCACTCTTGAAATGAAAGGACTGAAGATGTAAAGCTTTAGATGAATTTGTTTATGGTGACAAAAAGATTGAAAGAACATGCAGTCTCTTCAGCTTTGTGAGTGGTAATTTTTGTCATCAAAATTGAATTGATGTCCAACATCACTCTAATATAAGGGTCATCACCACCCTTAAATAATCATGAATCATGTAGTAATTCAAACTAAAAACTGGCCAATAAAGATAAAGTACGCATGTATAGGTAATTAGCTATATTTTTTTTTTTAAAGGTACCTTATGTAAAAAGAATATGTATCCTGAGCCACTCTGAGAACCAAGCTTCAGAATAAAAAATGTCTTTCTGTAAAACCACAAACAAGTAGGTCTGATGTAACGCCCACAGTGCCCACAATAGCTCTTCCCCTCTCCGGTTCACCATCAGTCTGCCTGCATCCATCTGCCGTGGCAGAACAGGAACTGTCAGGCATCCAGGCATTTAACAAGAGCTCCATATTTCCAAAGGGTCCCCCCTACTTATTCATGTCGAGGGCTCCCCAGAAAGATAGCATAAGGATTAATTATACGCACATAACACCAGTGAGTGCTGGGTTAAGTGCAGAACAGGACTTAGAAGTAGAACCCGCACATTGTGGTGTAATCTAAGACTTCTTTATCGATCAAATATGACAATGTTTTGATCCACAGTGGATCTTCATCGGGTCAATCTAAAAAAAGAAACATCTGATCAATAAAGGAGTCTAAATTATACCATGGGTTATATTTCTAAGCCCCCCCCCACCCCACAGAACAGCATAACTGTCTATACAGTAGGTGGGGAGACAAGGAAACAGTTGGGGCATTAACCCTATCATCAGAACATTCATTCTGATACATTCGCTCATTGGGCTAACCTCTAGTGAATGAAATAGTGAAATAGTACCAGTCCAACTCATTTTGCTGGGGACAATCCGGAACCCTTTCCAAGGACTTCTCGGGGTCCCCAGACCCTAGTTTGGGAAGCGCTGCCATGTTCTACTGTAAAGGAACTGCTGGGAGTACGAACCACCGGATAAAGGGATTAAAATACAAAGTAAACAAGTGGAGGAACGTGTGACTCATCACCATCATACAAGAGCTGTTTAACAATAACTCATCTCATCACACCGGTCTTCAAAAAAAACCTTTTGATACGAGAGCTGGATCGGTTGACATGTAATACATTTATTTAGCTGGAAATAAATAATTTTAGAAACATGCTATCCATCTGGAAAGATCAAAAAAGGGAACACATGTGCGACTTGAGATTAAAAAGATTTTCAGTTGATTTCACAGGTCGTGTTCCTGAATTTCTTCCCTACATTTTTCAATTTCAGGAGCATGTGGTCCTTGGAAAAACATGTCACTATAGAGCCCTGGGCATAGAGCCCAGGTCTGCAGCACCACATGCCAAAACATAGCATCCTCCACAGAATCAGGACCATCCGCAAGAACAAACAAATCATACATGACTTCACTCACCCACTAAACAGCCAGTACAAACTGCTACCCTCTGGCCAAAAGTTCAAAATTCCCCTCTGTAAAACAAACCAGGCACACAAACCATTTGTCCCAACGAGTATCAGCTTTCTAAACAAGGATTCTAAAATGTAATCACTTCACTCTACATGTCATGTCCTGTATGTCCATGTCATAACTTACTTATTACGTTGCATTTGTATGCCAATGCCTGTACTATTGCAAAACTTATTTCCCCGTGGATAATAAATCAGAATTGGCCTGAATATAAGACGACCCCCTCCCTCTTTTCGAGACTTATTTTTGGAAAAAGATTTTTTGAAGATCAAACCTTGTTTTCATAAAGAAAATAAGTATGGTAAATGGTAATATATATAATATAATATATATAATATATATTTACATATTTTAAATGAAATTGTCCTGTTTACATGAGATAAAAATGCTAAGAAATATGAATGCCAAGTTATTTATTAAACTATAGCCTACTGGTAGGCCTATTTCTAACATCATTTAAATTTCAAAGTGAAAAATAGAACCATAGGTTATATTTAAATTAGACTGCCTCATTGATCACCATGATCTTAAAATTGGAATTATAACTCAGTCCTCACCTTGCTTAACTTGGCCTTACCCTGTGAAACCCACTGATTAGCCAGTGGATCATGCGACATTAACATGATCCACTGGGCTCAGTTTGTAAGCTAGTGTGAAGTGATATCACATGAATCTTGAGATTGCAAGGAAGCCATTGATACCAAACATGTCATGCTAGCTTACCAGGAAAGGGGCTAAATATCGATCCAAAGTTGCAGTTTCTTTACCGCAACACCTCCAATCTCTAGAGTGAGAATATAAGACAACCTCCCTTTTTCAGGGTGTAAGTTGCGGCAAAAACACTGTCTTATATTCGGGACAATACGGTATTCTATTCTATTCTGAAAATGTATCAACTAACACTTTGGCAGAAGAACAGTCTCCTCCCTGGGGCCTTAAAGGTAGAAACTGTAATGCTGTCAAACAGAACCCTGTAGGCAAAAGAGCCCCTCTTGGTATTACACTTTGTTTACCTTTTTTGTTTTGGAGTGATGTGTGGGTTGGAGTTGAGTGGGGATAGGGGAGGGGTTGCTATTGCTGACCACAACTCAGGCTCTACCAAGAGAGGTCTGGAGAAATTCACAGTAACAAGTTACAAAACTCCGATCCACACATCAGACCAAAACAAAAATTGTAAACAAAGTGCTCTTTTGCCTAGAGGTCACTGTTTGATGGCACTACACATTCTACATTTAATGATGACCACCGATTTATGCCTCTGCAACTTGCACATACAACCAGTTCTACATAGGGCCGTACACAAGGGGGTTGTGGGTATCTGCAAGCCACAGAAGCACTCCGTGTACAGTTACACAGACAAGAGTGGTTGCCTGCAATTGTCAATTAAAAATAAAGAGGTAAAATGATTTGGTCTGTTATACAGCAATTCTTCACAACTGAACGCAGATGTGAAAAAGCCCAAAAGACCTTTTCAATAGAATTGCGTTGCTAGGGAACAGCTTGGGTCCACGTTTATTTCCTGTCAGCTATTGATATTAGCGAAGACTGTAATAGGAAATACACTTGGACCCATTTAGAATGTTTATGTTGTCTAGTTTGAAAAGGTCTGTATGTTAAAAGTGATGTATGTATATATGTATAGTAAGTATGGATTGCATTGTGTTGAGCTAACAAAATGGATCACATACAAGCATAAAAAAAGACTGACGTGTCATCATGTGAAGTCTGCACTTCCGGTTCCAGTACAGATGTGAACATGCCTAAACGCAGCAAGCTTTTATGAAGCCATCACTTGCATAGCAGGCAACCAGACCTTCATCTTTTTGTGTATAGTTCAAAAAATCTACAATAATAGTTAAACAATACTCAACTCAACGAGTTGTATGGATGCTGCATTAGTTTGGGCTAATTCAACAATGGACAAAATAAGTGAGGTGTAACAAAATCTTCTCCATTAGAGAGATCTAGAGATCTTCTATGTACCAAAAATGCAGAAAAGAAAGTCATATTATGTTAATTCATTTCTAATGTGTTATGCATAGCTCTTGATATTGGATTTTAGTATTGGGGAAAACTCTGATATCAATACCCTGTTTTAGCCTGGTATCGGTGTAATACCTGATACCAGCATCGATACATCCCTATCAGAAAAAACATCTAAGCAATGCTCACTGATCAGACACTAGGGTTGGGCATCGAGACCATTTCCAATTCTGAAGAAAAGAAAAAAACCCACTGTGGAATTGGAGTCAATAGACATCAGTAAGTCATCTGCTGAGAGATGAGTGAGATCTAATTCATTGTAAGACTGAACTGTCACTGCCGTGGCTGAAATAGGAGAGGCCGCATTCTCATAACCTAATTTTCTCCACTGACTGGCAAGTGGCTAGAACTGGGTCAAAAGCAAAGGGGACAGAAGGGGCCTGTGGAACACCTCTCGCCTATATTCACTCAATCACTGTGGGGCTACTTCAGGACTCTTACACTGTCCATTTCAAAATTAAAGACTCTTTCCAGAATTTAGAATTTTTCCAATATCAATATAATATTGTCATGTTATTTTTGATAGCTTGGTATATTTAACCCACAAAATATGACACCAATCCCTAGAATGATGTGATTCAATGTTGTAAAAATGAAGCATTTCCCATGAACCTGTTGCTTCCTGTTGCAATAGTTTCTCCCCTCATGGCTGTGTTTATATCATGCAAGAAGGAGCAAGTTGACAGAGAAATCTGATAAAACCAAATTTGTTTATCAACAAGGTCTGCTAACACGAGCTTGTGATTGTGCCGTTTGAAAAACATAAAAGCAGTCCAGCAGAATTCCCACCAAATTGTACCTGGAGCAGACTCCAGCATCGGGAAGGGTACCCACGGGAAAACAGCAGAGCATACATGGGTCACTGGTGCCAATTTGCGCACGAGAGAGCACCCACTAGGGTGTATCCGTCTGTTTACACCTATGTTCTAATAATATAATAATAAGTTACTAAACTCCAACCCACATGTCAGACCAAAACAAAAAAGTCAACAAAGTGCAATACCAAGCAGGGCTCTTTTGCCTAGAGGTCGCTGTTTGACAGTATTACAACTTGTACCTTTAAGGTCACATCTTTTTAAAAGTTAACTATACCAAGCTATCAAAACAACAATACACTGATGTTAAAATTCTAAAATGCTTTAATTCATTGACTGGTTTTGCCATTATAATTCTATATCTGAAGATTATTCAGTAACCTTTCAATTTACAGCCTGTAATGAGATGTTAATTTTGGATAGTTAGTGGTATAATTAGATAGTAAATATTGATAAGCAATAAGGACTGATAAATAGAGTTAAAGAACATTGATTTTGCAATGAAATTAGTCAAATAATGTGCCATGTAAATGGATTTGCAGTTACCAAGTAAATAGCCTATATCTGCAGTCGTCTCCATGAATTGAGTACCAAGGACCCCAATTTAAACAAGTTGAAAGACTTATTTGGGTTTTTATCCGATTAGCAGACCTCATACTGAACTGTTCTGTACTGTGTAAACTGTACCGGTGTATGTTGATGTATGTTGTTTTGTTAATAAAGTATCTCAATCAATCAATCAATCAGTCTAACTCACAGGGAAATCTAAATTACTTCTAAGTAATCTAAGTCTCTGCTAATCTATGATAAACTGCAGATAAAAGGATCAGTACCTACACTGTAACTAGTGGCAACTGTCATGTAAATAATTGATATTCTGGTAAACTACCCCTGAAATGTACCAATGAAGAATTCAGCAACAGTGGGTTTACAACTGTAAAAAAAAAAGAAAAAGCAAACAACAATGTTTCCCCATATTTTGCCTGACATTTTTGTGCAATTCCCAAACTTTGAGACGTGGAAATTATAAATTATTTTTCAATACTTTTCCAGACCTGTGTAGGAAGGAACCTTGGTACCTTGAGGAAAAAGAAAAAAGAAGAAGAACGAAACAGAAAACATCCTCAAGGGTGAAACAGAAAAGGAGGAGAAAGAGGCATTGAGAAGCAGGAGAGAATTTGGGCAAGTGAGAAGAGATTTGAGCAAATGTGAGAAATAAACTCATGAGGCAGTGATAGCAGTGAAAAGAAAACTGGGTTTGGAGTGAAGAAGATGAAGAATGAAGAAAGAAGAAACGTGTTGAGAGGGTCAGGGCATGAGGGCTGGCAAGGAGTGTGTTTGGAGCTTACATTGCAGGTCAGGAGGCGCGTACAGACTTTCTTCCTGTCGGGGTCCAGAACGCCACAGTGTTTGTCTAGGTCACACTCTCTTCCTGGGGATAGACAGGAGGCAAGAGAGTCTCAGCTACAACAAAGCAGACTACATGGCCTCTTTTGTAGTCTCCACAACCATACCGATGGCTAAATATGCCAGTGGCTTGTTGCCAGGTAGAGTCTGATGTAACTAAGACAAGCAAATGTCTACAGTAGCTGGAATGATCAAATTTCTACCAATAAGAAATTCCTTTCTTCCGCCTTATTCACCTCACCGCCATCTTTGTTTTCGTAGATCGCTATGAATGGATATCAATGAGCTGATGACTAATTCACTTCCATGTATTTCAAAGCACGAAAACTATCAGTCAGGTTATCATGAGCTTGTAATTCCAATAGTACATTCTGCCTGTTGTTTTGACTATTTTGGTTCTTGAAGTGGCATTTTTATAGCTAAGTTTTAACATTGAATTGAACGGGGACGTCCACATCCATACCCCACATTACATCAAACTTAACCAATATGGCGGTGAAGTGAATAAGTCGAATGGCTCAATCATTTTCAACTTGAGTGAGCAGGCCTTATGTAAGCCTTGTGAGTGTGGCTACATCATAAAGGTTGTCCAACATATTTTGCCCAAAACATGTATGGAAGCCATAACAATGACACCGTTTTAAATGTTTGTACAGTAACAGTGCCTTAGTTTGTTTTCTGAAATATACTCAAATGAGCACCCATTTTTGCAAGCAGTCTTGAAAACACTTAAAGGAACACCCCAACATTTTGGGAAATTGACGTCTTCTCCAGAGTCAGACAAGAAGATGGATACCAATCTCCTCTCTGTGCGTGCAGTAGAGAGAAAGACCCGGTGACCTCAAGCTAAGCTTAGCACAAATGACTGTACGCGGGCGGGAATGGCTAGCCTAGCTCCTCAAAAGCGAAGGAATACACCTTCCAACAACTGCAAAACTGTCTTATTTACATGTTGTGACTTGTGTATTTACCACATGTAGAAATAACAATGTAAAATGAGACATTGTAATTTTTGAAGCAGATACATAGTTGGAACTATTTTCTTGACAAACATGATTACTTCTGGACAAACCAAGATCCAGATCCAGAACCGTATCTATCTGAAACATCGTTTACAGAGGAGGAACTACAGGTTTGGGAAGCTGAGCAGGCAAGGACCTTATCTATCTGAAACATCGTTTACAGAGGAACTACAGGTTTGGGAAGCTGAGCGGGCAAGGACCTTATCTATCTGAAACATCGTTTACAGAGGAGGAACTACAGGTTTGGGAAGCTGAGCGGGCAAGGACCTTATCTATCTGAAACATCGTTTACAGAGGAGGAACTACAGGTTAGGGAAGCTGAGCGGGCAAGGACCTTATCTATCTGAAACATCGTTTACAGAGGAGGAACTACAGGTTTGGGAAGCTGAGCGGGCAAGGACCTTATCTATCTGAAACATCGTTTACAGAGGAGGAGCTACAGGTTTGGGAAGCTGAGCAGGCGAGGGAGGCGGAGGCATAACAGCCTGGGGTCGGGGGGAAGAGTCAGAATCGACGTGGATTGGTGGTGTAAATGTGTTGCCAACCTATGCCACCAGAAATCGAGTGCCTCTGCTGCACTGAGTGGGACTTGGTGCTGCCATCGATGGGAAGGCTTGGTATATCTGGTGAAGAGGACAGTGCACAAAGAGACTGTGTCACCACAATGGAAGATTTTTCAGCTCTAACCAATCCTGAAGTTGTCAAAAAAGAATTTCCATCCACCCAAAATAAATTGGAAAAAACGCCCCAGGCTGACTAGACCTAATGGGCAGTTGTCCATCGAGTAAGTGACTATCATAATCATCATGATGCATGGGGCATATAGAATTGGATATTACTAACTATATACACAATTGGTCTATCCATGTATATATAAAATTTTTAATATAGGCTAATACTTGCATGATCGTTTGATTATTTATTTGTAGTTATTCATACTGACTGAGCATATCTGGCAAACCCCCCTCTAGCTTGAGGTGCTGCGTGTCATCACTGCACCCAGTGTTTGTTCGTCAATAAAATAGTTCAGACTACGTATCCGCTTTGAAAATTACAATGTCTCATTTTACATTGTTATGTCTACACGTGGTAAATACACAAGTCACAACATGTAAATAAGACAGTTCTGCAGTTGCCGGAAGGTGCATCTCTTCACATTTGAGGAGCTAGGCTAGCCATTCCTGCCTGTGTACAGTCATTTGTGCTAAGCTAGGCTTGCAGTCAGCAGGTCTCTCTCTCTCTCTCTCTCTCTCTACTGCATGCACAGAGAGGAGATTGGTATCCATCTTCTTGCACGACTCTGGGGAAGACGGCAAATAAATGAATTTCCCTAAATGTTTGCGTGCTCCTTTAATGAACATAAAGCAAGGGCACACTCTAGTATCCTCTCAACTTGCAACATAGAAGTTTGAAAGAGAAAAGACAAAGCTATTACTACCTCTGAATAACTGGTGAGGTGATTTCAATTTGATTGCCCTACTAAGTTGGGTACAAACAATACAGGAAACAGTGGCTGGATGCCTTTTTCTTTTAGATGCAAAGCACCTAATAGACTGGCAATGCCTGCCACTCACCCACCCACCCATTCCCCCACACAGAGGCCAATACCCCTTAAACAGGTAGCGGAAATGCAGTAGTATGGACGAAACAAATCCTACAAATGTTAGTTCCCTGTACAAAATACTTACTGAACATAATATTAAAGACTTTACTCTGTTGCATGATGAAAGGTGCTTTCATTCCTCAAAAGACAAGAATAGAAAAATAAAAAAATGTTTTAGAACCGGTATCAACAAATATCAATAAACACCCATCCTACCAGCGGTCCACCCATACTCACTGGAGGCCACTTTGTTGTAAGGTCTAGGTACGCGGTGGCTCTGGTGCCCTGGGGCTGTAGTCGCCGAGTCCTTCCTCTGGGAAAGCGGTCTGTCGCCAGGGGAAGGCCTGCCGGGCGGGGTGCCCCCATGGGGCCACGGAGGGTCTCTGAGGGATGGAGGCGGGGTGCTCAGCGGGGTCTCCAGGGGCGGGGGCTGCTTGAAGACGGCCGACTCCGAGTGGCCGCTGTGGGAGGACTTCTCCAGCGACGAGTGCCTGGATGAAGGTATGGAGAGGACAAATGAGAGGTCATTTCGGTATTCATTTTTAACCCTTTCAGGTGTACGATCTCAGATGTGAGATTATAATTTTGAGAACGGAACATTCCAATGATATAATATCATTTCTGGTAACTTTTGAGAGGCCAACCTGTAACTGTCAAAGGTTCAAATAGCCTTATTTTTGTACACAAAGGTTGTGTGATTCTAGAGTCGTCACCCCTCCCTCCTGCGTTCAAAACCCACCCCACTGGTAACTTTATCACCTAAGCCTCTACAGAAGTGAGAGGAAACTCAGACATATATTGAACACACTTGTTCAGTTTTCCTGAGCCTGCAAGTCAAGAAAACATCAGAGACAAAATAATACAATTATCTCACTCGTAGCATTAATGTTTTTTTGTTTTAGTTTTTTTTTTTATACAATACTCAAGGCAACTACCACATTTCGCAGCAGGGGTGGGAATCACCAGCCCTCACGATACAATACTATCATAATACTAAAGTAAAATGAATTCCAATTAAAAACAAAAAGCGGAAATAATATCCTTTAAAATCTCCTCCGGAAATAAAAAGTAAAAATCAATTACATGAAGAGCCATGAATGAATCACTGGGAGAAATTCAAGGCCTTTCAGACTGTCATGTGCATCCTTGGTTTCAAATTTTAAGAACATTATTTGGCAGAACATCATTACAAGGCCCATTATTTCAAAGCACTGAAATAGTACCATGAAAAATGTCACAATACTGGCCATTGTGTATTGATACAATATTGTGAGAGGAAGTATCACAATACTATGCAATATTGTGAGAGGAAGTATCACAATACCATGCAATATTGTCAGAGGAAGTATCACAATACTATGCAATATTGTGAGAGGAAGTATCACAATACTATACAATATCGTGAGAGGAAGTATCACAATACTATACAATATCGGTACTATATTTTTCCCCACACCTACTTCCCAGCCATCTCCATCATTTCATCACCACATGAATCCTTCCGATTCGGTGGGGTTTTTAGATAAGCCTGTGGTGGGTTTCTACCTCACCTGCACATGTATTTCTGTTTATTTTTCTGTCTGACCGTTCTTTTAAAATGTGCAAAGTACACAAACAAACACAGATGAAGAACCATATACATCTCTTTTATGTCTTGAAATTAATGTTTTCATAACTATTTCTCTAAAAATGGTAAGTTTTGTACATTCATAGTTAAAGACAGTAGCTTTCAGGTAATGTATTCACACACCAAGTGATTTGACTTCACCACTGCAAATACACTGTCCAAAAACTTTCACTTATCACTTTCTATGATATGATTCTTTGTGTGATGGATTCAATTTGTTTGTGGACCCTCCCTCAATCTTCCTTTTTACCACCCTCACTCCATCCTTCATCTTGCCCATCTTATTGTCTAATTCACAAATCAACTGGACCCCATCTTACTCCCCTCTCCCTCCTCCTGCTGCCCCATTACTCCCCTCTCCCTCCTCCTGATGCCCTTCTACTCCCCTCTCCCTCCTCCTGATGCCCCATTACTCCCCCTCTCCCTC
>OMKL01044020.1:0-13714 GCA_900302295.1 Parasudis fraserbrunneri
TGTGTTGAAACCCTTGGAAAGTTGAGGCTGTCCGGATCCTAACCACAGACTGTTGTGTTGTAAACCTAACTTCTCACCTGAAGGACAAACGAGGAGAGGACATTATCACCACAATCAGTTGAAACTGGGAGTGGAATAAATGTGCAGAGCTAATGTGTTTGTGACAACTGGGAGGTTTTTTGACCTGAGGAGAGGACCGTGTTGTCCTGAGAGGCTGAACTATGGGGGGGTAGAACACATCCTCAGGGCAAGTTTTCAACAGCCCACTTCAAGCTGTGCTGATGAAATCGTCCTCTCCTTCTAGCCGTTACAAAGACGTCCCCTCCTCGTTTCTCCTCCTTGCCTGTTGCTTTTTATCCTTAAGAATGTTTCATATTAAAAACAGAGCAGAGAACAGCAGGCCTGGGCAGAATATATATTTAGAATGGTTTTCAACTGTTTGAAGTGCTTTTAGGTGCGCTTGATCTATCTTGCCAGACTCCGGAATAGAATACAACAGTACTGTCCACAAGGTGGAAAATCACCATTGGCCTCATCTGGGATGCAAAACAGAAACATCAGTAAACCACACATAATACATATAAGGCTAAGTTCAAGCGTGCTGATGGTCTAATTTAATTTCACAAGAAAGGCCAGAGGCCTACAATAGTTAAAAGTCGTTGGTAGGATAAGATATATCAAGCTCTCCTCATCTTATTTCTTTTTTTTTTTCTTTTCTTCTCAAATACTTGAAATGTGTTCGGCTACATTCTGGCCCATGTCTGAGCAGCAGGGATTGGTTCAGCTCACTAACAATTCAATCAGTTCAAGAAGGGGACTTTCTTCCTAATTAGAAAATTGAAAATCTTAAGCTATGAAAAACATGTATTTTGGTTCTATAAAGAAGCTACGTTTGCTAAGTTGCAGTTCATATGGAATGGGTTGAATTGAAAGTTAATCGACCCCAGCCCTGTTTCAGAGGGGCTCCTCATAGCTTTATGGGTTTTTGGGGGAATTGATTTATCCTGCCTGGCATAATGAAACCGGTTGAATATGCAAAGTGCTAGCCCCACCCACCTGTCACGCCAGGCAGACTGAATCAAACACTCCCAAGTTACTGAAGTAGTTTGACATCCAGTATGGGCCAGGTGGTCTAGTTTATATCTAAGTTACTGTGCAATGAAACCTCTGTTCTAATCAAATAGCTGTGTAGTTAGGTTTTAAGGTTTTTAAAGTGACAAATTGAAGATCGCATTGGAGAATTTGAATCTTGAAAAGTCAGGCAGTTTATTGTTAAGATGCAAATTGCTGTGCCATTTTCTCTTTTGCTCTTTTTTTCTTTCTTTTTTTGTTGCCGTTTTTGTCTTATGATGTTTTGAATCTGAGTGTTGGACTCGAGCTGAAGTAGTTCAAGGTAAAGAGTCAAGCAGAGACATTCCAAATGCACCCTCCCCCATCTCAGTCATAGTCATTGATAGTAGTTTTGCCATGTCGTACTATGGGCTCCATGCTGCCGCCCCTTCTCTAGAACTAGCCAGTGTTGGCTGTTTGTAGCGTGTAACAATCTAGAATGATATGATGAGGATGAGGCACAAACCCAGCGTCCTCACGGAAGCAGTCCAGCTCTGGGAGACGACACAACTTAAATGTGTTTCATACTTCTTGCAGCCTCTGCGGTCATGCATGGTCTCGGCGAACATCAGGCCGTTTCGTAGATGTTGCAGTCAGAGCGGCTTGAAGAGCGGAGTGTGCATTCTCTCACCACATCACCGCCAGTTATTGCAATACGGCCTGTGCGGCCCTGTCCGTGTTGTTACAAAATCTTAGAGGTGCACAGCTACACTGTCAGACCCTGCACAGACCCTACGTGCACAGTCGCACATGCCGCAATTTCGCAATTTATTAGTTGATGCCGGACAGAGTATGAAACACCTTTTAGAAGGAGATATGTCTCTCAGTGGTAAAGGGGAAAGTCACTATTACAACACTGACTCATCCTGATCTTATCAGTCTAGGTAACAATTCCCTCAATGACATTGCAATGGTGACAAACCTTTCTAAAAATTCACTGGTGTAGAACCGTAAGTTACATAGCAGTGGCCATGGAGCAGGATTGTGAAACCAAACTCTGTTTGTGTATGGCTCTGATCTCAATAGCCCCACGCAGGAGGACTGGAGTCACTTTAGATTGATTTATGATTCACTTTGGGTTTGAAAAGTACTGAGAGATTAAATTCACGAGTTGAAAACAGTAAAAAAAAAAAAAAAAAAAAAGGAGTCATGGTGTGGTGAGTAAACGTTGGTCTTGGCACCTTAGTATTGGGGTGGTGAGTTGAAGTTGGATTAAAGATGGTTTAACATAGAGGCCATTAAAGACCCCTAATCATTTGTGAGTGGTCTAATGTTTTTCGTCATAATCATATTTTAATATTCGTTCTGCATCAGATGAGTCGGCAGCAAAAAGACTTATCTTGAGCTTATTGTCCCAGTACTTGTGTGTTTGTCTGTATTTCCTATTTGGCTGAACAGAGATAATGAATAGACACCAGTCCTGCTCCCAGCCGTAGTCAGCGGAATCCTAGCTACCTCAAATCAGAGCCATCTATTGAGAGAGTTCAGCCAGGTTGTACTATGGGCACCAGGTTGCTGCTGGTACAGGGTCCATATACAACTGACAAGTGCTGGCTGCAAATTTGTAACAGTTACATTGCCACAACAAGATGCTCAAAGTTCTACAGATCGGTTTACATAGAATCACCAGTTACTTAGCAGTGGGCGTGGAGCAGGGTTGTGGAGCCAACATGGCTGCCACCGAAAACTGCAGTGTCCAGGCACTGTCCATATATGGTTCTGCCTCATGTTGACAAACTCAAAGCACATTATCATCCAACCATTTTATTGGCTATTGGCTATTTTATGTTAATACAGTACATCATTGATTTTGTTTTTTCTTTTTTTGGGGTTGATTTTGCCATTGACACCCAGGGCTAGCCATGGCTCTCTCCTTATTCTCTCTGTTGCACAAAACAAAATACATTTGATTGCTTTTTAAAGTTGTTGCCAACAGAGATGATTTGTGAGGTGGGCTTTAGATTGAAATAAAGCAATAGTGCTTTTGAATGCAGTGTTGTAAATGTGTTGAGAAAGCCCTGAGCTAGCCCTGCCTAGCACTGTTTTGGAAAAGTGCTATTGATTCTATAACACCCTGTGGGTGTCATGGTAAAAGAACAAAGTATTCAGTCTTTGACTCAAAAAGACATTTAAAGGAAGATATGATAATATATGCCATACTACAGTATATTCCTGGATCAGTGTTAAAGAAATGGATGTGCCATGATGTTTCAAACTTAAACCAAACTTAAATGTCCTCAAAGATTTTGGGTGAACTTGGAGATGGTGAAAAGTTCACCTGAAATCCATGAAAGGTTCAGAGTTCAAGTCCATGACTTAGGTCATCACTGCTGCCTCATGGAATCTACTACCATAATTTTCATTATTTTTTACCGTATGGTGATTATTCTCCAAATACAGCTTTTTTAAATTCCTGAAAATCTGACTTTAGGACATGGAAAGCGTCTATCTGGCAGCAGTGCTATGTCCCAGTGCTCCTACATGTAGCTGAAGCTGTCCTGTGTTTCAAACGGCATCCTGGGCTCAGTCTCCCAGAAGCATCTTTAGCACCAAGATCAACTATGTCCCATTGGCTAAAGGCACATGTTTCCAATGAGTTGTGCATTATTGTTGCACATAAACGCCTACTTGTTTTCTGTGGTGCATTGTAACACTCATCTAGCCAGCTCATGTTTTCACCTTCAAGAAAAAGCTGGTGGACGTGTCCCCATACTTTGGAACAAATATGAATTTGGTGTTAAGATGTTTGATGGGAAACCGGACCCTGGTGCTGACACACAGAGCCATTGATTGTTAGGCCAGGTTCTACCAAGAGCCACCATGATGCTGCCTCTTTAGAACTAAAGTATTTTCTGCAAATATGTATCAGTGCCCTCTGTAACATTACCATGGTGACATGTCCAAAATTAGAAAGGCCAGCTGGCACAGAATCACCAGTTACTTAGCAACAACAGTGATGGAGTAGGGTTGTGGTGCTAACATGGCTCTCAGTAAAAACTGCAGCAACCAAACCATCGTTGGCTCTGTGCAAACTGTCCTCTCGCTCTCGAGGGCCGCTGTTCATATTCTCAATGTCTGTTATTCTATTCATTATTAGTTAGAGACAGTATGTTACTGATTTGAGTTGTCAATGGGGCATCCGACATACACTCCAGTGTGTGAGAGAGTGTCGGATGTTCTTTCTAATGTGGTCTTGTGTCAAAGAGGAGAGCCTCATGGTTCATACCGTGGGCTCTGCATATCCAAATACCCATCTATGCATCAACCCAAGCTTGAATAGAAAAAGGTCTGCATTAACATACAAAGTTACAGTTTGATTCACGTGTCCCTTCTTTTCCTTTACAAGTGAGACCTATGCCTGTATTTACAACCAATGACATATCGTACTGGCAGATGATCTTCTATTGCTTTTCCATACATGGCTCATATCCCTGTGAAGGTCTTATTCTGATCAAGTGTTACTTTGCATCTTCATATCTCACTCAGAAATATCCCAATATCCATAAATAAAAAATGTAAAAAAGGAAAGTTGGCATGCACATATCACAAAAAAACAGTGAACGGGGTTATGGTGTATACATGCCTCAGTATCCTGTATATACCAGGTATCCTGTTTGGGATAAGAACTTATCTGGGTTATTATAAATGGGACATGAAGTTAACATGCACCAACTCAGATGTGGAATATTTAAGTTTACTGAATTTTTCTGGGATTTTGGGTGTGCATGTAAATGCATTAATTGCTATAACCATGGTGAGCGTAGTTTCTGACTGCAAACTTTTGATTTTGGGGTATAGTGGCCATTTATTTAACAGAAGTATCTTTTGATTTTGGGGTATAGTGGCCATTTATTTAACAGCAGTATTGTTTGTTACCTTCATTGGATTTAGACCAGAAAGTTATTTCTTTTGTCACATGAAATTGTCTTGACAGATTTTAATTATCCTCTACCTAATTTGAATATTGGTTATTCTTCTTTCTCAAAGATGATTGATGTCAGAAACAGAAAAAAAGGAGCTATATTTTTGTATACAATCATCCCTACCCCCTCATCCCGAAGTAGTTACTGAATGTCCCTGTATCCACCACTGTAGTGTAAATGGTATGTTATTGTACTGTACTGTACTCCCATCTGCTTGGTTGTATGGAACCTAGTTTATAACATCTCTTGATGCAGAGCCATTGATGGAGAGTGAGGCCAGGCTGTACTGTGGACGCCATGTTTCTGCAGCTTCTCTAGAACTCTGAAGTGTTTGCTCCACATATGTAACATTGTGCTTCATAACATTTCCATGGTGAGATACCTAATCTCTGTGTGTCCTGCATTCTTAAGATCAGCTAACATAGAGCAGAATTGTGGAGTTAACATGGCAGCCTCTGAAAAGTGCAATGGCCAAGCTCTATCAATGACTGTGAATTGATGCACCTGTTATTAATACAGAACTGTTCTAGATCTCTGGTTATTAACCAAGTGTTTTTGGAACTCTCTTTTGTAATGCAGCACTTCTTGCTATATATCTATATATATTGATAAGATTTCCTCTCTGGCTAGTTTATTTTTAGCCAATTATAATCGCTAAAACAGAAAAAGAAGAGAAATCACTTATGCAGTTAAAAAAATGCTGATTTCCAAATGAACTCTGGGGTCGTTTATGTGACTCCACTGGCAGTGTACATGATGCATATTATTTGCTGATTGCTGCACTTTATTAATTTCAATGAAACGTGTGCCTATAATAATATTAATGTTAATACCTGTTGTCTTTTTTAAAATGACGTTGAATGATGTCTACATGGGTTGTGCATTTGTAATTGCTTTCTTTTATCTTATTAAAACCATAATTTTGAATAATATCTACGATAATATTAATAAAAAGAAATGTATGGAATTTGACAGACTACTATATTTCTGCTTTGCTTTAGAGAGAAAGGAAAGATGGGAGAAAGGAGATAACATGCAAACCAAACAGCTGGACTCAAACTCAGAATATCATGAGTACATTATGAGACTTCACCTGCTAAGACACCAAGACACTTTGTGTACATGTGAGCAATTAAATCGAAAGTACAAAGGCAATGGGGACACTTTGTTTATTTATAAAAACCAGCCCACACATTATACAAGATTTCTATAAAAATGTTAGCCAGATAACTCTTAATATGTATCATGAAGTTCATAGTATAATCAGATCAAACAGTGAGAGGTCATCAGTTGGTAATATCAACAAGACTTGCATAAGAACTAACATCCACGCGAAATATTCAAAATTCACAGTTATCTAGCAAACTTAGGTGCAAGCTGGTGCAAATCAATCCATCACAAACCAAGTTAAAAATCACTCCTCTGAAAAAAATCTACATTCAGGCCTCTCACTGTTGCATAGCAAAAAGTGTTTGGTCACAACATCACTACAGCTCATATCATGCCTTCCCCCACGTGATACAGTGGTCTATCACAAACCTCACCACACATACTCTATATACACAAGTCAATAAAGAGAGAAGAATGCTCTACTGTAATCTTATATCATAAAGAGCATGGCACAGTTTATGAAAATTGCATGCACTATACATGTGCTCTCAATGTAACCTTTGGCGAGAGACAGGATACTCGACATCTTGCTCAACATTTTGAGCTAGACTGTACCATGTAGAGCAGGGCTGGGAGATATGGCCAAGTTATTATATGGCAATGGCAATACTATAGCATTACAATGTTTGATATTTGATTTTCCAATATCTCACAGTAATGTGACACCTTTTTGTAAAGAAAGGGTGTCATGGAGCGGCCTTCATTCAAAATAGTATATTCTCATCTAAAATCCATCAAAAATTCAGTATTATAAAAAAAAACATACAAACTGTTTATCTTGAAATACTGTACAGTATACCGCTCAGGCCAACAGTTGGTATCACATTTCCGTAGGTTAGCAGAGTCCAAGAGTTTTCCCCTGTCCTCCTCCTCATTGTCACATCATCATCATCATCATCATCATCATCATCATCATCATCATCATCATCATCATCATCATCATCAAAATCGCCATCAACCGACACTTGGCATCACATTCCAGTAGGTCAGCAGACTGTCATTTAGTCTAAGATTTTTCTTTATCTTCATCATCATCTTCGTTGTCGCCATCACAATAAGCAGGAGATGGAGATCTTGGTGGTGGAGTAGGGGACTGTATCTGGAGAGGAACAGAGAGCTCAGTGTATATATAAAAGTGCTACAGACCAGGCCACGGTTCGACCGTTACTTAAAATCCTCTCAGTCACTCATACTGTATATATTAAACAACCTTCCTCATTTCAAAAGCTTTTTGAATTATCATCAGTTTCCATAACTTCTTTCCGGGCCTGGAAAACAATGTTCTCCAGCCTCTCCACGACCACAGCAATCCTGCTCACCTCTGTCTTTGAGAGATTCGACGTACGCCTGCATGAACTCTTTCTCATGGCTGTCCTTTGTCATTTCATTTGGTTTCTTGCTCTTTTTCTTCTCCTCCTCCTCTTTCTTCATCCTCTCCTCCCTCAATGGGTTGTCATACAGCCTAATGAACCTGCAGAGGGACACGAGACACGTTTCTGTTTTTCGAGAAGGTCCACTCTCACAAAGGATGTGTTTAAAATAACAGGCTGAGTGTGTGGCACTTGATAAAAAAAAACTTAAAAAAAAACATTGCTGATTTATTTTGCACATAATCTCGCACACACATTAGTTTTAGAGTTATTGAGAATTAATGATTTTGAATGTCCTCCAGTGATGTCATCGGAGGACACTGAATCCTTGCGTTAATTCCACCTCAACGAAATGATGTGGATGAGAAAAATAGGAACAGGGATTTGCTATTCTTGCTATCTCCTCGCTGCAGTGTCCTGTTCCTGAGAGGCTGTGGGACGTACTTGATGGCTGGGTTGGAGCAGAGTTTGGTGGGGATGCAGTTGAGCTCGTCTCCGCTGACAACGATCATCTTCAGGGTGGTGATGTTGGTCAGACAGTGGGGCAGGTAAGACAGACTGTTCTTATGGACAAACAGAGAGTCCAGCTGCTCCAGCCTGCAAAACACACAGACACACACAGAGATGCAACAGCACGCACATACATGTACACATATTTAATGCAATCAGATATTCAAAGGCCTTTCAGTGACATATGGAAGTTGGAGCTTAAAACAAGGTCAGGCAACCAGTACATACACACATACTGCACATACATTCAAAACATATATACACACTGCCAATTATAGCAGATACTGAACAAGGCCTAGCTAACTGCGTGTCCTATAAGTGGTTAACACACACACACACACACACACACACACACCATACAAAAAACTAACTTTAAAACAAACTTTTTTTTGTCAGTTAGCCACCGTGGTGAGTGAATTCAGAATTTCTCCTGCGAAGTTTAATTTCTTAGCTGCCAAAGTGTTTTGGGAATGGAAAAGACCTGAGTTAGTTATTAAAATAGAATTATAAATAGAATTGCCAGACTTACCAGCTACAGTAAAAATCAACCAGTATTTGGCTTGTGACCACTTACTAAGCCAACAGGACTCATTGGACATAAAGAAAAAAGTTGTTGCACCATGTAGATTATAGTAATGCTTTTGAGATTAACTCAAAGAAAACAGAGGAGATTGTATTTGGCTCACCACGTGACTTTATTGTAGTAGTTATTTTCATATAAATACTTGGGTGTAACAATAGAACAGCTGTTATCCTGGAAAGACCACACTGAAACTGTCTGCAAAAGGACAAATCAAATAATTTATTTTTAGGTCTTTTGGGGCGAACAGACAAATTCTTCTTTTGTTTTTTACATCTGTGATTATGAGTGTTCCACAGTATTGTAATACTACATCGTACAAGTGTTTGTCCACTACTCTAAAGTCAAAACTGCTCCACCAAATAAAAATCTGCTCAAAGATTGTAGGCCAACCCCTTGAGAAACTCTATGAATCAACTTAACCTCAATAACTTATTAAGGTTGGCCAACAACATTGTCTCTGATCCCAACCATGTCCTGAACAGTGAATACAAATTGTTACCATCAAACCGGAGATACAGGGTTCCACAATTTAATAGGGTTGGACTGAGGCACTCTTTTGTGCACCAATCAATCCTAAATTTAAATATGGAGCTTAATCTCAGATCAAATGCACGTTGAATGGCCTTGAATATCATCTTCTGTGATTGTAATGTTATGTTAAATGTATGCATCTTTGTCTCATGTCTTAATTTTTGTTATTTGTTTTTTGCAAATGGAGCTGCTGAGATGCAAGAAGAATTTCAGACTTGTCTGACAATAAAGTATTATCATATGGTATGGTATCGTATGTATTTTTGTTTCTGATAAATTGCCACCAGCCTCCTATTAGCATTTTTTACTATGCTAGTGCACTTGAAACCACTTCTCTCAACACTGCATGCGAGCCATTTAATTATAAACTCTATTAATAGTAAGAATAAGTCAACACTAACAGCAGGCTGGTGCCAGTTTCTCAGAAATCAAAACACCAATGAGAAAAAAATAATTTAATCCCTGCAGAGGGGGCGTGGTTAGATGGGGGGCATGGTTAGATGTGGGGTGTGGTTAGATGGGGGCGTGGTTAGTGGCTTCTACCAATCCTGAACCCTCCCTCTATGATATGTACCACCTACCTGTCCATGTCCTCTGGCAGGTCAGTGAGGACGTTGTTACTCATATCCAACAGCTGTAGGCTGGTCATCCTCAGGGCACAGATAGGAATGGAGGCAAACTTGTTCTCTGCTATGTCCAGGTGAACCACCTTCTTCAGACTGCTCAGCTAGATCAAGAGCATGGAACGTCAGGTACAGACAGAGACACGTCAGCCTTGACCCAGCATTCATTCAGCAGTGGTGAAAAAATGAAAATACAAAATGATAGAATAAAGCAATTAACCCCAAGAGGAAGGGGTAAATGGGTGGATATACGCCCGGTTCTATAGTCGGATCCCGAGGCGCAGCCGAGGGATTTAGACTTACAACCGGGCATAAATCCACCCATTTACCCCTTCCTCGAGGGGTTAATTGCTTTTCTACAACAGTTAGACTACTAGATATTATTAAAAAAGACACATAGTTGTGAAATGCAATCATATGCGGTCCCAAGCAGGATAGATCGTGTGATTTACCCCGCAAAATGGAGGTCACATGACACTTACTAGCCAATCAGAATCATGGATCCAGACCCTGCTTATTTTAACGTTGTAGAACTTATGTTTTACTTTTAATGCTTTTGTTTTCGGTCTATGGTTTTATAACATCTTGCCAAAAGGACTACAGTTGCGAAATAGCCAGCTGGCTAAAACTGGCACATTTACAGTAATGTTGATTAATGTGTACTGTCCTTTTTTAAATAAAATAAACTGAAACCAAGTAGCTTAGCTGCTTCACTCAACACAAGGACTGCTCTAGGGTTGGGCAGTATTATGGTATTACGGTATACCAAGGTATTTGAAAATAATGAAGGTATCCATTTCAATACCGTCATACAATTTCTGCTCCGCATATATTTAATACATTGCCCATAGATATACATTGCCACTGTTCACCCTGTCACAGTTTATAATTGCCCATTTGGTCTGAGAATTACGGTAATCACTTTCTCTATTCGGCATGTCATGTCACTGCACTGCAGTTGGAGAGATGAGTTGCTTGCTTACCGTCCCGTACCTAAAAAGTTGTTGTTAACCATAATCTTAACCTCTGTGGAGACCTCATCTGGGATTTATTCCAGAAACTTGGCAAAAAGAACAATGAGCTTTAACTTTTACAAACCTGATCTTTTGTGGTATATTTATTGTCAACAACTAACGTTATGCATGGACATGTCCTGACGCGATTGGGGATTCCCTAGCATGGTGAGACGACTTTGTAATGTCAGTTTTACTGACTTTGCCATCATTTTGGATTGGATTGCATTTGAGAGAAAAGGGCAGCTGTGTGTGTGTGTGTTGAGCTGGTGGGGGGCACCGGTAGCAGCAGCCAGGTATATGTGACCAGTGGCAGGTAATATTAGAGCATCTTTTCTTACGTTATCATTAATAATTATGTGCGGCATACTAATGTTGCTTGGGCTAGCTTGCTCCACGAGGACAAGTCTTACAACATTTTTTTAAGCGGCACCAAGTGAGCAAAACGTAATTGGTCTACTTTATGTGTAATCTGGTAATATCATGTCCCAGTAATATTTGAGGACTGTTTGGCAATCTATCTAACGTAGTGACTCAAGTGTGCCTTATTTTTCATATTACTGAAATGATGTTGGGATTTGAGTTAATATTGCTTTGGTGAAGTGATTGTTATTGCAGGCACACATGGGTGTAGCAAATGTGCCATTTATTGTTATTCTAGCTTGGTTTGAGTATAAGCTGTATTGGAGGTAGAACTGTAAACAAGCAAATAGTAAACATGTTGTCCCCCACCAGTGATGTAGTTCCCCCCTTGGGTCAGTCAGTGACAACAATTTCAGCATGGTAATAATAATAACTTTATTATTACTTTAATGCAGGATGTAGCTATTGTTCTATAATACCTCCATGATTTCCACCTGCCCCAGTGCAATTTATACTGATTATGTCCCGATTGTATGATTGTTGCTCATATACATGCACTAGAGGTCTTCACGGGTCCAAAAAGTCGCGCCCGGACCCAAAAAGACCCGAAATGTAATACCCAGAACCAAACCAGACCCATCTATTTTGGGGCAAACAGAACCGGACCCATAAAGACCCGGGAAACACTGGACCCAGAACCATTTGGTCCCAGGAGCTGTCAGATAGATTCAGACCCTAAAAGACCCAAATCCGTTCTTTCCCTAGACCTGGAGTCAGACCAAAACGGACGCGATTTAGAGCGGTGTATGTGGATGGTCGATATTGTCATAAGAAAACCTTAGTCTTACCTGGTAACGTCAGCCTTCTTGTCGTTTTTCCCTTGGGGCTGCCTAACGTTAAATCCATAGATGCACACTACGAATTACATAGTCACAGTCATCAATATGACAGTAGCGCATTGGCAAAGAAGGATGGAAACTGTCAAAGCAAGCGTCATTTAATTGAAATCTGCGATGGAAAACTATGTTAAGCATTACTAAAAATTAAATAAAAATAATTCACGGGTCTATTGCGGGCACTGGCAGACCTGACATTTAAATGTCACATATCCGAGGCCTGGGGCGAGCCCAGAGAACCGGCCAGGTCGGGGTTGGAACCACGGGTATTCATGGGTTCGGGCAGACCCGAAGACCTCTAACATGCACACATACTGTATGTCAAATTAATAATTGACTTTACTGAATATATATGTTGTAATGTAGGCTGACAGATACATTTTTCCTCCTGTAGTACAGGTGTGAGTGCCACTGGGCGAAAGTCATTGAGGCTATCTGTGGTAGCTTTTTTGGGTACCGGGATGATTGTGGCGGATTTCAGGCAGGGTGGGATGAGTGCCTGTGCCAGGGAGAGGTTGAAAATGACAGTAATAATGTAGGATTCACATTCACCCATTCACTCACACATTCACACACCGACGGTGAAGGCAGCCATACGAAGCACCAAACTGGATTGTAAATAAAATTCTGGATTGGGCCTTTAAATAGTTAATAAATCAACAGAGAAACAGCTCACACTGCAGGGCTCCAGCATCCACTGGCATTCATAAACTGGATATCGGAGTCCTGCGGTGTACGAGCTGTTTCTCCATTTATTTCTTGATTTGCTCACGTTCGGTTCAGCGCGTGGCCTCTTTGGTTTGGATGTGTGCGCACACTCTCTTATGTGGCTTTAAAGAGTTGTCCTTTCTTTTTTTTTAAAGCAAGGTATCTAAACGGTTATGAGGGTTGCAGTGGAGAGTAGACCCACCGATATTCAGTTTACCCAGATCTTTTATTTGTGGAATAGAGTTTACCCACTGCTGATATGAATCGTTATAATTTAAACGTATAATATAAATAATAGTAGTATTAGTAATAGTACTAATTGTAGTAATAGTATTAAGTTGATGCAAGTTACATGAAATAGGGTCTTTTTTCAGTAAATATAAAGATAATACCATTCTCACAAAATGAATGATAGTTAGTTAGTGTCAGCCTGTGTCTTGGCCGATAGTGTGTATGTTTACTGTTCACCATTTTGAGAAAAAAAGATGTTTGAGTGGTGTTTCTGCTGATGGTGTAGCACCTATAGTCAACTCCTAACTGACACGATGACAGTTAGCCACTGCTGACGCATCAGTTAGTAGCTTAAAATAAAAGTAACAACAAGTAAACAACATACTTCTCATTTAGTCAGTGAGCCTTACGTTACATGGTAAGTTTATTATGATCTATACAATGATTTCCAGTCATGAAGATTTAGATGGGCTTAAACAGATGGGTAAACTCAAATTCACACAAAAAAAGACTGAACTGAGGTTTAGGTGGGTTTATCCTCCACTACATCCCTGAATGGTAATAAAAAGGTGGTGTAAACTGAGTTTAGGTGGGTTTATCCTCCACTACATCCCTGAATGGTAATAAAAAGGTGTTAAACTGAGTTTAGGTGGGTTTACCCTCCACTACATCCCTGAATGGTA
>OMKL01044025.1:9053-20043 GCA_900302295.1 Parasudis fraserbrunneri
CAGATGCTGAGCCCCCCTGGTCCAGCCGGGAGAGATTACTAAGATTTGTTGATTGATTGATTGAGATTCTTTATTAACAAAACAACATACTTCAACATACACCGGTACAGTTTACACAGTACAGAACAGTTCAGTATGAGGTCTGCTAATCGGATAAAAACCCAAATAAGTCTTTCAACTTGTTTAAATTGGGGTCCTTGGTACTCAATTCATGGTGAATTGTGAAACCATCATACTCAATAGTGTCATGCACTCAAAACAAACACTCCTTTTTATTAAATTACATGTTCAACACGCTTATGAGTTATAAGGCATGGAGTGCAGTTAGAACACAAATCTGTCTTAATTTGACTCACTTTGATTTTAGAACTTATTTTCATTCAAACCCTCCTACATGCCTAGATGCTGTACATTCTCTAATTCAGGGGCTTCTCATGCAAGATTTTTATCGTCGTAGTCTTGTGTGAAAGTTTAGAAATGTAACATGTGGCAGTGTTTCCCCCTAGAATTTTTTGTTGAAGTAGGGGGTAATTTTGGCTCAGGTACGCGGATTCAGTCTTGGTTTCAATCCCAGAATCTGCTCCTGTAGTGGTTGCAATTTAAAAGTGGCTCTGACTTGGATACTTAATGTCAGATACAGATACTCTCTACATTTGTTCGATTTTTTTATTTAAAATAAATTAAATTTTTAAAAAAAAAAAGAAAAAAAAAGAAAAAAGGCTAGATGATGAATTTGCGATGTTTTTGTCGTTGTTCTGGAAGTCAGGATAGTTTTGCAACAGTGATGCTGAACAATGCTGGTGCTACTGATTGAATGTAGGGAAACAAACCATATAGGCAGGGTTACTCACATCTGGCAAATTAATAATGTTAAAAATGTTAGAAGAAGATGACTTTATTGTCAATGTACACAAGGCAATTGAAATTTGTCTTTTCGCTTATCCCTCCTAGTTACACATACATACAGTCCCCCCCACACATATGCATATCTTCAGAGAGGTCAGAGCGCAGGGTTGTCTGCAGTACAGCGCCCCTAGAGCAGTTTGGGCGTTCAGTGCCTTGCTCAAGGGCACTTAGGCAGAGATGGTGGACCTTTCGGTTACTGGCCGGCCTCTTTACCTCAAGGCCAGCCTGCCTCCCTAATATCCCTTATATCTTTCATAACATAATCCCTTATATCTTTCATAACAGGGGGATGGTCGTCAAGCTGCGGGACAAGTTTCGTCACCCGGAGTGCTATGTCTGCACAGACTGCGAGGTCAACCTGAAGCAGAAAGGACATTTCTTTGTGGAGGACAAGATTTATTGTGAGAAGCATGCGCGTGAGCGAATGACGCCACCCGAGGGCTACGACGTGGTCACCGTCTTCCCCAAGTAGAACGCCCCACTGACCTTTTCCTCCAGACTGCACACCGGGACATCATGTCATGGAAATCATCGAGACATTCCAGCATTTAGCTCATTCTGCTAAGAGACTATGCAATGGTCTAACATCTCATTATGCTTTAATAGGGCTGGGCAATAGTTCAATATTATCGTCTTTTTAATGGGATCATATCGTGATAAAATTAGGATATTGTGACACCATGGTTAAACAATTGTCTGAATTAATGCTAGACTAAATTAACTCACAAAATGAGATCTGAAATATTTAAGGGACTGCCATTTGAAAATTACAGTTTTGGTTTGATGTCTCATTTTACGTTACCATGCAGTTCAATGAACATCAGTTAGATTATTTAACTTCCCATCTTGTAAGCAGGTATGATATATACAATATATATCAATATTGAATATGGTTATTGTGATATCAATATCTTCCATATCACCCAGCCCTATGCTTGCTAGCCTATCGTTACTGTTGGGCATTACAGTAAAAACTACATTCTTCACGAAAATGTGCACATTAGCAAAGGCATTTAGGAATGGAAACCAATCTGTAGTATTTGTTGTTTTATACTGTATCCAAAAACATTCCCTTTGTTTTGACAGAACTAACATGAAGTCCAATTAAATTCAAATGTATTTTTTTAAGCATGCTGTGATATGCACAGGACACAGCTACTGTAGGCTACTTAAGTAATGGCATTTAGGAAAGTATGGAGTTTGAAACAATCTAGGCTTTTTACATGTTTACAGTGTTTTTCTTTTGTGAAATGCAATGAATGGTAAACTAGACACCCCAAAACCGAAAGACTTTTATATTCAAAGACAAAATACTGCAGGCGTACTATTATTCATTAAGATAATTCAAGTAAATATCATTGCTGAATAAATATTTTTAGCTCAAACACATCTTCTCTTGTCTTTATAAATAATTGATTGTGCTTCATTGCCTCCTAATACAATAGTTGGTCTGTGTAAGATTGTTCTGCAAATAAGTGCAACATTAAGAAATCCCTTGCACTACCATAAGCATTAGGCTAGTCAAGTCCTAATTGAGTTTTGGGCTACTGAAAGAAGTAAGTACAATAAGCCTATTGCTATATTTTCAATAAGTCAAAGACCATCAGCTTTACCATTTGTGAGCAGCTAGGCTCAACTGCTCAAATGCATGCTTATTCCTCTAGAGGAACATATTAATAAATGATTTACCAATAAGTGCCTTTTGAAGAAAGATGGATAGCACAAATAAAAGATGATAGTGCAAAGCATGTTTAAATTGACTTTCACCATTCATTGATTGAAAGGAAAAAGGCAATAGGGACATTGGCTGGCTCTTTTGCTTGCATCTTTTGGTTAATGTCATTAGGAGAGATGCCAGGGTCTAAGTTAACCCTCAGGTCAGAGGAGCTTCCAAAGAAAGAGGATGCGGGCGATGCCGAGTTCCACTCGGCAGATAACACACTTGTAGGGCTGCCAGTGTGTCCCATGCACATATCTGATGCCGGTAAGTAGCCCCCGTACTGAAGATAGTTAGAAATATGTCCATATTGGTCGGCCATGCGTAAAGTTTCTGTCAGTGCCCAAATGTAATTGTGAGCAAAGCGCAAGGTTTCAATTTTTGTCAGCTTTGCATCGTCGGGTAAAGCTGGGAGGATGCTTCTCAGGACGTCAAGAGCGGAGTTGAGGTTGTGCATTCGATGCCTTTCTCTGTCGTTTGCCTTCATTCTGCGCCTTCCTCTCTGTCCGGACAGTTCCGATTTTGTTTTGCTTTGCTTTCTAAGAGAAGAAACTTTCCTTCCACTGTTAGACGTTGGTTTTGGGCGAAGATGTTCATTGGTGTCCTCTGTCGCGTCACCGACTTCATGGTTACCATTGCCGACAGGAGATGTCCCAAGCGTCACCATATCTTTGGTTACGCACCGCTCAGCGGGTGTACACTGCAATTTCGGTGACATCCTGCACGTAGCCTATAAAAAAGAAAGAAAAAAAAACTCATAATGTAGTAAGTTACGAGACAGTGGAGACATCGTGTTCATAAATATTTATAAATTGCTAAATTATGCTTGCTTTATACACTAATTACGAAACTATGTTCATTTTTGTCGATATCCAACTTTACAAGAATCTACAGTGGAAAATGATTTTGCTGATGCACTGTTATAAGACTTACTTGGGATAGCTGACGCTCGGAGTGTCTCTTGTCCTTTGGTTGGAGGTAACTGAGGCACCTCTCCCCTGTATTAGGAGGCAGCAGCCTCTGTGTATGTACAGCTGACAATGAGGGATTGATGTGCATCTCTGCCATTTTATGTGCCCTTTATCTTATCTTTTTGCCTGGAGTAGGCCCCGATCAACAGCGCCTGTCAAGTGGCCAATCAGCTTCCAGGCAGCACGTCCTGCGCTCCTTCTGTCACTTTGGTGTGTTTTTGTTATCTTTGTATTTTCTAGGTAATATGCTTTTCTTTTTGGAAGTGGGAACCCTATGGAATAAAGAAATCCAATCCGATTTAATGAGACTAAAACGTGCGTGTAGCTTTTTAGAGAAATCCACTCAGAGCCCAAAACCTCTTGTATAGCAGAACATGTTTAATTGTATCTACATGTTTATCTAAAATGACAGGCATAGACTTTGACATAATTGAGCGAGACTTTATTAAATGAATGTCAATTGATGGGCATAGCCAAAAGCATGACGCATTGTGCAAAGGACAACTTCACGCGTAAAAATCACTGACCTATAGGTAAAAAAATCTTAATCTAGGTCTAAACATTTTAGAAATGTGTCTTGCACACATGACTGTGCATATATATTGATGGCATTGCCAGTGTCATTATTTTCATCGGTTCATATTGGATTCAACTGCTTTGATGCTGATCATTAGTTTGAATTGTTATCATCACGGTAACGTTAGCACATACGCAAACATAGAAGCTTTTGGTGATGACTTGATTGATCGAGTTTTCATGTCTACACAGTAACAAAATGCATTCCATTGTTCCTCGTGTGCAAAGGCAATATAACTGTAGCTTGACACCTTGGTTGCAATAACCATAATTCTGAGAATACCTTTCTGTTCTGGAGATATAAATGTCGAATTTGTATTTAATTTTGAATTCCACTCTTGCAGTAAAGTTACTAATAGACTACATTTTGCGCGCTCAATGATATTGACATGTCTACTGTAGAGAACTTGTTAACATTGTGGCCAAAATAACCTCTAAACTTGCCATAACTGAAAATTGTAAAGGAAATAATTCGATTTCCAAGATCAATTTGTTAAACACAAATTAAAGATTAATATTTGGATTAATATTGAAACGTTATCTAGTTACCTATTTGTGTTTGGTCATTGCACGCATATCTGTTGACTTGGCACATGCATAACTTGGCATTGGACAACTTGAATCTGGTTCAGTTGGTCCTTGCTACTTAAGTTAGACAATATACGCTATTTTCAAAATAGAGTAGCTCTTTATCAACCTAGAAAATCATAGGCTATATAATATCAAATGCGAATAATATGGCATCAAAATAACTGTAAAACTTTGGTTATAGTGTTAGAGCGCAATATGTAGTCGTTGGGTGAAGACCATTACGCATGGGACCACCATACAAACTTTACTTGAACGAGTGAAACCTGTTGTATGAAGTGAGAGTACAAAGGGTCTTGTTCTGTGTCCTATCAATAAAAGTTCAATTTATGCTTTATTTTTAGCATATCATTGTGCGCTATGACATCTCCAAAATATAACCAGCATCGCCAAAAGTCAATAGCGCATTGTATTTTTTTTAATAATGTAATCATAGTTCAGAAGGTTACATATTAGTCAAATGTATCAACATAAACCAGGTATGTTCCCCCTTTTATAAATGAGAGAAGGAGTGTGCCACTGCTCAAACAAGATTTACTATTGCCAACAAAGGATCACAAAATGTTCTCTTTAACTTTCTATCTAAATATGTATTTTGGGAGCCTTCTGATAACCATATGCTTTCAATAAAATGGACAAATATACGAGTGAGATAGGAGATGGTGCCTTGCTGTTATAAAAGGCACGAAAAGTCTAAAGTAAACTGAATATTACCACTTTACAAATAATAATTGATGCCAAATCCATATCCGCCTATCATGGACAGGTGTGGGTTTGAAGCTGTCAGTCTCTCCCCTTGATTTTTATCAGTGTGCTCTAGTGTCCTGCTTGTTATGCAAAGTAAAGGCAAACATAGGCGCCCTGTTGCTGTGGAAATGGCAGATATCGGAGCAGAGTTTATACGAAAGTGATTTAACAATATTTAACAATGAACTGAGCAAGCTTGAGAGCAGGTGATACCTGCCCACGTCTCCTGATTAATACTTCCTTTACTACTTCATTTTACAGTCTCTTGTGATTATTTATTAAACGAAATCTATTTATTATTATTTTAGCAAACAGAGGTACCAGGTGGGGCTTTATTTTCGTTCTCAGCTTTTGTTTGGAGGACGTCTTGAAGGGGCAATCAAAGTCCAACAACTCGCTGACCAGATTGTTGCCATCCCAAACTAGGAGCGACGCCATTGAATGTGTCCCCCTCTTGTTCAGTCTCCAAAAGGCGGTGAAAGAAAAAAGAAACTTCTTTAAGAAAGAAAACATCTTAAAAACATTTAATTGCAACCCGGATGCCATATGTACACCTCTTGTGAAAACTCCAACAATGTGCCTCCCTTTAGAAAGTACTGAGTGCGCCTTTGGAGACGCGTGCGCTTTTGGAGAGGCGAGCGCATCGTGACCAGAATGACCCTGAGCACACTTTACACAAGAAGTAATTCAGTTTTAATGTGCTTTGGAGTTTCTTTTCACAGGCTATGTATTGTAACTCTAACCTGAGCTTTTAATGACAATGTACACCAATTACATTGGAATAGTTGCTCTTGGAACACTTGGAACACCTCTTGTACAGATTTAAGGTTTTAGGGCTTTAAACCAGATAATGGGGTTATGATGACAAGTCGCTCGCGTTCAGCTCGAAAACGTACACGTTTCTATTTTGTTCCAACAGATTGCTTTTAATGTTGAACTTTGCGGTAGGGCAATATATGGATAAAAGAGTGTAGTCGATTTGTTTTCAAACCGGGTGCAGTGTTTGACAATAAATGTAACACTGTGCCCAATTTAATATGTTTTTTTTTTTAGGATTTAATATATATTTCATAAGGTATTGATGCACTGTTATACCTTTCTCATTTTATGTGAATCATGTTTTTTGACATATCAAGGCCCTGCGTTTTCATTTAAACCGCTGTGTTAATTTTCGTGTCGAATAATTGTAGCCTAATTATTCATTTATAATCATCTAAAGCCTCTCCAGAAGGCTCTCCTGAGATTGTTTTGTTTTCTGATGCACTTTTCACTATTTGCGTTTGTTACCTCATAATATTGTGCGTGCACGTCTGTTGTTTAAAATGATTGCCTTTTTGCGATACTTGCTTTAAAAAATAATAATAAATAATAATAATAATAAAAAATTAAAATTAAAATTAAAATTAAAATTAAAATTAAAATTAAAATTAAAATTAAAATTAAAAAATTAAAAAACAACAACATAATGCCATGAGACTGTTTGGAATTATATTGACAAATCTAAATCAGAATTAGTTGTTCAAGTGAAAACATTTGAAAAGCAGTTAATAGATCAGGGGGGCACTCCACCTGCTAGGCAATTATCTTAATGATGGGCCCATTTCTTAATACAGAAAATAGATATCTAAAAGATTTCCATTTCCACAACTGTACAGGTAGATGTAGAAACCTTGATAGGTTAAAGGTGTGATGGAACATAATGCATCTTGAAACCTTAAAGGAACACCCCATCAAAAAAATTAAACTGATTATGCTCATAATCTCACCCATATCCCAAAATAATAAACTGTCTTGTACAAATTGATTTGGTTTGAGAATTATTGAGGAAAGGAGTTAATATATGTGATGATGTCATTATGATGTATATTATTCCAGGAAGTAATAAATACATGTCATGAAATGATGAAAATAAAATATATATATATCAAGGCCTTTGCATATGCCTTTCTATGAATCACTCACTAAGGCCTTGATATTTTTCATTTTCATTATTTAATTGAGATGTATTTATTAGGCTACTTCCTGGAATAATATACATCATAATTACATCACACATCTTAACTCTTTAACTCAATTGCTCTCAAACCAAATTCATTTGTACAGAATAGTTTATAGTTTTGGGATCGGCCTATGTGTGAGATTATAGGAATAAGAAGTTTGCTTCCTTTTTTCTTTTTCTTTTTTGGTCGAGTGTTCCTTTAATTGCATGGATCTTGGCACTCTAAAGTCTACTGTCAGTCCCAGCTATGGCCACCATGTGCACATTTTAGCCATTAACCTACTATCCCCCAACTGTATGCACGTTGGACCTGGATCTATTGAGTGTTGACTTCAGCCATATCCTATAGGCTGGTGAGGGTTATTAGAGGGCTTTTCACTTCACAATCGATCCAATTGTTTCATTGCTCTATACCTTGTAGAAGATCAACAATACCCCCTCCTCAAAAAAAAAAAGAAAGACTGTATTTCAATTGTATATCCATAATTACAGCGTCAGCCGCACGATGATGCTGTCCGAGCGCTCGGGGGCACTGTTTGCACTTCTACAAGGATGAAAACATTTACGTCAATACAAACGCGACGACAAAAAGTGCTTTGGTAACTGCTCCACTTGTGGGTGTCTAAACCTCAATGGTCTACATCGTAAACATGTGACTCTCCTGCCTTTGTACCAGATCTCCATAGCATTCAAGTTCGAAGAACGGGTGTGTTTTGTATACAAGAAGCAACCCCGTATTATTATAAGATCTACACATGCGTAGACCGTGTATAACGCTATGATTTACACGGGATACGACCAGTTGCTGGTCACTTCCTGAAATTGGGTCCTGTGTTTGATAGTAGCCTAGGATGTTTATGAGATCCTTAGAAGCTAAGCAAGCTGATCTTGAGGTGACTTTCCTAACTCGAAGAAGAGGGCAATATCGGTGAGCATTTGCCCTGCCAGCATGGATTACTTGGTAAGTGAGGCTTGATGTCAAACGAAGTGTTCGCATTTTGTTTCTGTTTATGCGCAGCATACCAAGGTGTCGGTCTGAAAAGCATGATGTGATGTGTGTGTGTTCGGTGTGATGCTTAGGTGATGATATTGATTACATTGTTGCAATATCGGGGACGCCTAGCCTAGTTTGTCACCAAAGTTAACTCACTAGTAGTATATTTTGCTCTCTTTTTGAAAGACAAAGGAAGCCTTGTGACAGAGCAAGTCAACAAAAAGTATCCAGTCGTCATTGTGATTAAAACCATAGACTGTATCAAAACTAGTACAAGGAAAGGATTTATGAACTGCAAAATTATGATCACTTGCTACCAGCGGGTTCGTGTAACACTTAAGATTTAAGTTCCTGTTCCAAAATAGATTATACAATTACACTTTTATCACACTAAAGTGTATATCTTTGAGAATAATGCTTAATTGACAGAAATACCACCATTTCAAAGGTTTAAGGTCTGACAACTTTCACTAAATGGAACTGCCCTATATGTTGTTTATCTGATAAGTCTGTTATTTTGAATCTGGGTTTGGATCATGTTTACACCTCATCCCTTGTGATGAGGACTAGGAGAAATACGTTTTATTATAGGTTCTATGCCCCTCCATCTTATTGTCGTCCTGCTCACTGTTTAACTTTAGACTTCCCGTTTAACACAAACATACAGGAAGTTTTAACAAAGAAATTGTCATGGGAGATCTGTTTTGATGGGCTCATAGTGTATTTTAGGGATATATTTAAAGCAACAGAGGTCAGCTTTGCCATGGTCAAGACATCAGCAACCAGACAAAAGACTCAGAGAGTAGTTGAGCACCAAGCTCCGTTATTTGGTCCACAATGAAAGTGCTACCAAATACTTCAGCACCCTCCTCCCCGTCTGTTCTGGACAATGTAGGCATACAATTTAATCTAAGGTCCTGGAAGCGCTTAAAAAGCACTTGTGATTTTAGCCAACACATCTGTTAATGTCTGCACTGATTTAGTAGACTCTTGACATCAATAATATACAGTATAAAGGACAGCGGGAGAATGATTTTCAAACCATAATATAATTTGTTTTTAAAAAAAAATTTTTTTTTTATTGTCAATCGTGATACAAGCTTTTGTAATCTAAATAAATAATAAAAAAGCAAATGTGAAGTTAAATTTCCCACGATGATTTCTTAAAACATTTCCATCAACATTTACAGTTTGTTTGTTATCACACTTCCCATTACCAAGCAATTCAACATAATGAACATCAGTTGGATTATCTAACATGTGATTTTACAATACATGCCTAAACAGCTAATTGTGATATATCTATTGGGAAAATATGTATCCTTCTTATCTTGATTTTTTCCCCCGATATTGCCCAGCCATATTAGCAGTCTGTTTTCTGTTGTAGCAGCAGCCTCCTCATGCCCAGTACATTTCCATGAGAACATGACCTCCCTTTGGAAACAACAATTGTCTCCTTACAGAATAGCATGGGGAAAAGCAAAAGAATGGGCGTCTCCTGCACAACAATGGGCAGAACACAAGGAACTGTACTCTTTGCTCTGCATTAGCTCTCCTGAAGTAAAGGTAGTATTGGGTGTTTTTGTAAATGTCCAATGTAGGCCAAGAAGTAAAGTACATAGGCTACATAAAATGTGTTGGATAATGGAGAACAACCTACGTGCCTCGAGTTCTTACATGTTGCAACAGCTTCATAGACTTGCCTTTTGCCCTGTCCCAAGATAACCATTTAATCTATTTTTTATGATAGATTAAAACCTAGGCACTTTTCATAAATGATGGCTGTCTACATGCCTGTGCCTCTATAGTCTAGACTGGCTCACAAAGTCTCCTCACTTTCACTGCAGCACGTAGTTTAGAGGGATGTGCTGACACTATTTACCTCTGTGACTGAGAATGTAGGTTAAATGATTCCTTTGGGATGAAAGGTTTACATTAGCCTCCCATTCCAGACATGGCGGCACAGGTCACATGGCTTGTTTACCGTTGCTCCCAACTCTGCTCTACTTGGCTAACCTTGCCAAACCTGTATGTGAGCATGCTATTCAGACAAGTAGGCATGACAACTGTAGTCTGGGGCAGGCGGGTGGTCTTGAATGGCAGCCCTCCCATTCAGCTTTATTCACTGTGAAGTTAAAGTTTATCATCTCATCACAAAGTTCCTAAGTCCTTTTTCTGTGAATGTTTATTATACAGCTGAGCCGGGTTCACTAGCTACTCTTCAACTTAAATTCAGATGTATTCAAAATATACAAGATTATCTCTTTTGTTACATAGTAGAGTTGACTAAAATATTTTTGTGTGTCTGGTCCCTTCTGTTCCAGATTTAGAATTAGAGCCCGACCGATACTGGCTTTTTGGGGCAGATATATACAGATATCTGGGGATAAAAAAAGTTCTGATAATGATATATCAGATGATATTCACGTACATTTTTAGTAAGGATCTCTCAAATTTGATTATCAAAGAGTAGTGAAAGAGATATGTAGGTG
>OMKL01044026.1:9784-21504 GCA_900302295.1 Parasudis fraserbrunneri
TGGGATGTTGATGATGAAGACAGTGCTGTCCTTCCTATGCAGGAGATAGTAATGTCTTCCCTATGTAGGAGACAGTGTTGTCTTATCTATGTAGGAGACAGTAATGTCTTACCTATATAGGAGACAGTAATGTCTTACCTATGTAGGATACAGTGTTGTCTTATCTATGTAGGGGACAGTAATGTCTTACCTATGTAGGATACAGTGTTGTCTTATCTATGTAGGGGACAGTAATGTCTTACCTATGTAGGAGACAGTGTTGTCTTATCTATGTAGGGGACAGTAATGTCTTACCTATGTAGGAGACAGTGTTGTCTTACCTATGTAGGGGACAGTAATGTCTTACCTATGTAGGAGACGGTATTGTCTTACCTATGTAGGATACAGTGTTGTCTTACCTATGTACGAGACAGTAATGTCTCATTTATGTAGGAGACAGTGCTGTCTTACCTATGTACAAGACAGTAATGTCTTACCTATGTACAAGGCAGTAATGTCTTACCTATGTAGGAGACAGTGCTGGAGTGCAACACTGTCTCAGCCCACAGCTGGCAGGTCTCACTGCTGGTCAGACACTCTACACCATGACACAGCTGGTACTCCAGTTTAGGCAGGACATGGACGGGCACATGCTGCCAGGGACGTCAAACAACACATCGTTCACTCAACAACTCACTGGTTTAAGAAGACAAAGCTAGGCTGTGATTTTAATGGGGATGTTCACGATTTTTAGAGGGCCTTCCTATTGTTCATTGACCAGGCCCCTCTTAGTTAGAACATTGAAAATGTTTTCATGTTAAGTGTTTTTTCTTTCTGAGTAACGGGCATAAGTCTGATGTTAAAGCGTGCTAGTGCCAATTTCATTTAAACATAAACACTGGTGCAAAAACATTTGGAATGTTTTAAGTGGGGGGGGTCTTCATTAGTTATCCATGGCATGGGTTTCTAAAAATCCGGAACATTCCCTTAAAGCTTTCGGTGGTGGGTGTTCATAGTATGACCTCATACCTGGTTGGTGTCGTTGCCCACCCTCCTGGTGTGGGTCAGGGGGACAGAGCTACGCACCATGAGCAGCAGGTCTTGCAGGCTGTACAGCTTGTAAAGCAGGTTGCCCTCCTCTGGAGCCTCGTAGTCACGCTCATCCTCTGCGCTCACCTGCAGGTCCTGTGAGAGAAGCTCTACAGAGGGGAGACACGTTTTACTTTAACGCATGCCTATACAACTGCAATCAACAGTCAACTCATCGCATCTTAAAATCTGTAAAGTGGTGATTATGATGACACAAACTTTTCTGCTCTACAGGAGTGAGGTTGACTGCTGATGCAGGTCCAGCATGAGCTACAGTGTAGGTCTCTCCATCCAGGTTCTGGTTGCTCTCTAGATAGGAGGACACACAAGGCTTGACCAGGGATGTTGGGTGTGCGTGGCCTGAGTCGCCCATAGGTCGTGGGGGAGAGAGGGTCTCCGAGGTTAGGGTGGCGCATTTGGCTGGGTCCTTGGCAGGTTTGAGCATGGCTTTCTGCATGCGCAGGATCTCTCCCAGCTGGTCCCCAGGTGCCTTAGCCCGTCTCGTTCCTCTCCTGGGCCCTGTGGCGGTCTTGGGGGAAGGGGAAGGGGACTGGGGAGTATTAGGGATGGGCTCAGAGGAGGGGATCACTGGGGCATCCTGAGAGCTTGGTGGTGTCTCAGGCTTGGGTTGAGTCGTGGGTGGTACAGCCGGGGACACGGGGTCATCAATGACCAACCTCTCATCCTCCGAGTCTCCCATGGATGTGGCATCCTTCTCAGACTCCTGTGTAGAGTTCTGTTTCAACCGCTTGGCCTGTGGTGCAGCATGGCTCTGTGGGGTACTGGGTTCACTACAGACTGACTGAGTTGTTTCCTCTACAGAATCCTCCATGCCTGTCGATGAGGAGTTCACCTCCTCTTGCCAACTACTGTCCGTCTGTTTGGAATCACGAGCGCCACTGGACCTTATGGTTCTCTTCATTGGCGGGGAACTTAACGTTTTTTCACTTTCAACAGATTTGCTCTGCTCTTTCTCACTCCTCGTCTTCTTGGGGGGTTTAACGGCTGTCGTCTCTCCAAACGTCTCCAGGTCCGTGAGGTCCACTTCAAAGTCGAGGCCAGAGCTTTCAAATGACACCAAGCTTCTCTGTGAGCTCTCCTGTTAAATAATAATAATTACAAAAAAAAAAAGATTGATGTCAGCATTCTGATAAAAGGAGAAATCAGCCAGTCAAGCTATGTGATGAGCATTATCATACCTACCATTGGGATGTGTTTCTCAGCAGCAGGGACCTCTGTCATTAGACAGAACACATTCTTGTTGTCAGTCTTGATGATGGAGAGCTTCAGACTCTCCTCGTGGTAGATGTGACTCCTCTCTCTCAGTGTCATCTCCGTCGTCAGCAGGGGAGAGTCGATAAGTACAGTCTTCCTCTGACTGCAACCTGGGAAAGACAGACAGGGGAACAGGGGAAATAGTACCATCATGTGGCCATTCTATGACAATACACACATTTGTTCTGAGAATCTAAAATGCAGAGATTTCATGTAATTCCATTGACTGGAAGCGAAAGTAAACCTTTGATGGACTGACTAGGAGGGAAAAAACAACATGGTGGTGGGTGTCATGAGTAGTACTGCAGCTCAGTGGGTAGAGCACGGCACTAACACTGTCCATTCCCAATGAGGCCATACATAATTTAAGAAAATGATGCACTCATGGTACTGTAAGGTGCTTTGGATAAAAGCATCCACTAAATGGTTTACGTTATGCGATGTTATGTTCACGATCGACTACCTTTTCCTGGGTTTGTTTTGACCCAAACAGGTAGCTCCCATGGCTCGCTGAATTCAGGGCTGTGGTTATCCAGCAGTCTGACCAGGGCGTCTCGGGTCAGACAAACATGGGGCTTGTACCGCGCACAGAGCCTCTCGGCATTGCTGTCGCTGCTGATAGTCTGCACAAAGCAACAAGAAGATGGAATAGGGCGGGTTTAGAAACACACATAGCACATGAAGATAGGTGGATCATATTAATCATATAAGGTTGCTAATTGTGTCGCTGTAGTGTTACTCAAGCAGTATAGTTTGTTTTACTAATAAAAGGACTTCGACAACAACGACAACGACGACCTGGCCATCCTGCATAAACAAAATGAGTACTGCTTTGCTGGTCAGACTGTAGCATACAGTAGTACCTCAGCACCCTCTGGTGTCCTTTTGTGGGAACTGCATGAGCTGCAAAAGAGTTCCAAAAAGGCCCCCCGGCCATGGATCCTATTCTACCAGTGAAACTATACATCTTTGTGACTTACTTTGTTAGGGTAATTAAAAAGAGAAAGACAATTGCTCACAGCGTTCTTGTCCTTAGCTCTCTTTGCTGGGGGATTCTCTGATGAAACACTCTCATAATCCGACGCAAGCTGCGCATCAGCAGGCACTATTCTGTGGTCTGTAACATCCACGTTGCCCTGGAGACATGAAGGGTGCAAATAAGGAGATGAAGGAAGTGATTCAACAACGCAGGGATAAGTTTTGAAATTCCAACCATTTCAAGTTCACAAGACAAACATAACAGTATTACATTTAGGAGGCACTCCAAGTATATCAGCCATTAACATTATATTGATGGATAAACACAGATGCGTTACCATTATTAGCAGCTGCTTCTCAAAGGTGAGCGTGAGTCCTGGGTTGAAGGTTCCACCTGTCAGACTGGTCATCTCATGGATCTGGTAGAGCTGTGGGAAGGTTCTTATATGCTCTAAGCAGCCCCTGAGGAACTCCTAAGAAACAAAGGCTTTTGAGTAATTTGGCTGGGAAGTATACGGCATTTTAACATATACCAGTTAAATATATAGCAGTATTACAAAGAATTTGTGATAAAATTGGTAGAAGAATGCTTAGTTTTGAATGAAAGCTGCACCATAAAATAAAATACATTTTGTATTGGAAAAACAAATACCATAAAAAAAGACAAAAATTAAGACAGAAAATCATGATATATGTTGGCCATATTATACTGTATACAATGCCCCGGTGAAGACTGCTTTGTCTGTAAAAAACAACAAAAAACCCACCCGTTTTTATGGCCTAATAAATTAATTCCTTGCATCGGAGTTTGGAGTGTGCGGCTACTATTCCTCTATGTTGGCCATGTTGCCCACGTTTGAGGATAAACACCTTGGCATAAAAATTTCCATGCCAACTGATATTGGGGATGAAAAGTATAGGCCTTTTATAATCGTTCAATACCTCTGAATATCGCACAGCTCCCTGGGATATGTAGTTGTAATCTTCCGCACACATTCTGGACACATCGTGCAGATACCTCATGAACTGGTTAACTTCATTGTTCACACGCAGCATCAAATTCTGGAATGTAGAACAGACTGTATCAGAAATCAAAGTAATGAAACAAGGGAAACTGACAGTATACATTATCGCATTGAAAACACACTGCTTGTACCTGCGGAGGTTGCATGGGTTTTTTACTTCTCAGGATGCCTAGATATGTCTTCTGGTCTTTGCTGGACAGAGTGGACACACACGGGAAAGGCACTCTGGGTTCGGGGTAAGCATTGCTTGTCTGATTCTTCACGTTCTTGTTCTTTACTTTAGACTTCTTGCTGTCCTTCAAGTCTGCAGAGGAGTCATCGCTATGACAGCTGTCCCAACCAGCACTCTTCTCCTCCTCCTCCTCCTCCATATAACTGTTGTCTTTACATTCCACAGTATCAGGAGGAGGATGATGTTTGGTGTCCCCATCCTTGTTTTCTCCCTTCACCTCAGCCTTCACTGCAGGGCTTCAAAGAAATCAACATGGACATGTCAGTTTAATGCACACTTGAGATAAACTATAACGGCATGGGGCATGCCTAGTGAATTTATGTATGCTGCTGTTAATTAATTACTGTACCTTCGAACAATGGCCCACAGCTCTTTAATATTAGGTGCAAGGGAATATGTGTCATAGAGATCTCTGGTAAAGAATGAAGCTTCATTGACTGGAGGAAGGTCCTCCCTGAGTGAAGAAAACATAATATCAATGGCAGGGCAAATAAGCCTCCTAGTTATACCTTAACGTTAGTCAGCTAGCAAGCTAATGTCAAATTATCTCTCTCCTTATTAACAGGCCAGCGTTAACTAATTATCAATTGTGTATAAATTAACTACCATTACCTACCTCAGTTCTTAATAGTAGGTTAAAATGTAATGTACTTTTAAACACATAAGTGATAACGTTACGTTAGCTAGCCAGCCAGCTACGAGTTAAAAGTTAACTTAGCTAACGTTACTTGTAAACACGTGAAGTTAGCTCAGCTGCCAGTAACGTTTACCGCCAGCGTAATATCAATAATTTCCATTACAATTACTAGATCTACCTATGGTATTTCTAGAAGCTGGTAGCGTAATTATTACTTACCATACTAGCTCCATACTGTCACTTCTACTATAGCGACAATAACGTTTGACAAGCGTGCAACTTGTTTTGGTCCATCCCTAAAAACACCCCCCGGGAAACATGGAAACGTCTTGAACAACGGTCCGCACACGCATCATAACCACTCTTTGATCATAACATAACCACCTATGGCAGCTATGATACCTTTGAATGTTCCAGTAATGTGAAAACGTTTGGTTGTATGTTGGAAAGATTTCGAGATTATTTATTTGCACTCGTCTCAGACTGATAGACATGTGGTCTATGACGGGTTCTCATTGCGGTGTCTGGGGACCCCCAGGGGTCCTTGAGAAGGTTCCAGGGGGTCCCCCAAAAAATGGGTAATTGTTTTTTTATTTAATTATTTAATTCACTTGAAGTTAGCCCAGTGAGAGAAACAGTGACAACTCTACGGAGTGCCACTCTCTCCAATGTTATCTCCTCACTATAAGTTATATCTAACAATTCATATTTTCAGATGAGGGTCCCTTAGATAAAAAAAAAAAAAGAAGAAAAAGATCACATGGGGGTGAAAAATGTTGAGAACCACTGGTCTATGATTCATAAGTCTATAATGGTTCATCAAATGACCCATACAAATGGAATAAGGTACATGTACATTATTCTATACCATAAAGGCAGATAATTTTCTTTTGATTCAAGCAGTGCATCAAGCATATCAAGATATTTTAATAAAGAAAGGTCTCTGCCTGTCTCTCTAAAGAGAAGTCGGTTCACGGGAACTAACAAGACCTGACCCATATCTCTCTGAAGTTAAAGGTTTGACAATTTTGTGATAGAAAAATGCCTTTTTTTCCACAGCTTATGCATGTGCCATCCAGTGGTTTCTTGAGTCCTTAGTTACCATGGCAACCACTCACTGCACAATTCCCAGCCTTTTGGCAGAGATCATAATTAATAAAAAAAAATTGTTTAACTCACATTTCACCTCAAAATGCAGTAAATTATAATGTTACCTAATATAAAATAGCATCATATTTAATTGTTGTCTCTTAATGTGTTAGATGTGTAGATTCGTTGTTGCCACCATCTTTAGTGTCACTGGTTTTTCCATTCAAAACTACTGCAGTGCTCCATCTCCTCATTATATAGACTGTCTCTGCTATGGCCTCATCATGAGTACTGAGAGGAGTGTGTTTCCCTTAGTTTATTTATTTTAGCAGTGGAGAAAATGTTAGTTCCAGACCCAGTTCCCCAGTTTCATAGCCAGGTGCACAGGAGTTTTTATTGGGATGTTTGCATGGGATTAATTCTGGATGATATTATTTATTTACATATATTTTTCTAGTATTGGAGGTCTGGTGACTTTGCTCTTAGATGACCAAGGGCTCTGAATAGAAAATAAAAACCCAGTTTAGGGTGGCACCATATTCCCAGCTTTTTGAAGTGGCCAATGGGACAAGTCAAAAGTGGTGATCAGCGCTTCCACTGACCTATAGGGAGTGTAATTAAGGCACCAAGCGGATATTCATGGGTCATGGGCGGGACTTCCTCAGTGGAAGATGCAACTCCATCAACTTCGGCTAGTCATGTCTCATTAAAGTGAAGAAGGCCAAACACTGACTTGGACAGTCTGTGAAGTTAGCAAATGTGAAAAACATTCTTTTAAAATAAGAAATACTTAAAATATCTTATTGGTCTAATTTTTTTGTAACAAAGAAAGCAGGCAAAAGAGAGACAGTCAGGAAATAAAAGCCCATTACAAGCGGTAATTTTTATTATGGGATAACAGCACATAAAGCACATCTAAAATCGATGTGTCCAATGCACTTTTAATAAAGGTAATATTAAAGGTACAGTTTCTAAGTACAATATAACAACATTCATATTAGAATGAAAAGTATTTAAAAGACAACATTAAATTTCTTATTTTTCTTTACAGCTGTATTTACAAAATGAATCAAAATACTTATTTCCATATTTAAGAATCAGACGAGAAGGAGCAAAACTACGTTTGTGAATAGACTACCTGCTAAAGAGAGTTCAAAAGAGCTGGATAAAAAGGTACATGATCATCTGTCCCCCATTTTAACATCAGTAGCAAACATGTGACTTAGAAATTTGTGACAACCACACAACTTGTTTCAGCTTTCCCATCGTTTGTACTGCTTTTGCATGGAGAAAATTTCACCCCTCCCCCCCTTCATCTTAAGTTACCCCAACCCATTGAGCTCACATTAAAACACAGAACATTAAAGAAATTCAGATGTGTTGTATGCTTCTTTTACAAACACATACGAATACTTGATATACAATGCATTAGTCAATTTCTGTTCTCAGTGGGAAAAATAGATATAAAAAAACAAAACAGAAAACAAAGTAATATGGATTGCCTGTTGTTTTTGTAAGGTTTTGTTAGGTAAGGTTACTTTGTGTGGGTAACCTTTTATGCAAAATAATCAGCAAGAATGTTGTTTTGTTTATTTGACCATTCTATGCACATCAACACCCTTAAACCTTCCCAGTTATGCTTCTCAGACCGGGGGCAGGCGTGGGGTGACATGTAGACACCAAAAAGATTCATTTTTATAAACCTTCACCATGGTGTATCAAACTCACAGGAAAAATAAAGCAGATAAAGAAAGCACTGGAAAAATGTTGAGACGGATGAGAATGAGAGTTCACCCTCATGTACAAAATACATTGTCACTTCAGTATACATTTGGAAAACCACAAAGAGAAAAAGAAAGGACAATCAAAAACCATGTATGCATCTTGTTCCACCGAGAGGCACTCAGTGCGGTACATTGTGTATTATTGCAAGCAGATTCTGACTGATATTTGCTACAAGGTGGAAAGAAAAGGTCAACTTGTATCCTCACATGGCAATCCTTTCATGTACATAGTATTTTTAGAATAACACTTAAATGTGGTGTAAAAGGTCTATGCCACTGGTCTGAAAGAAACTACCGTTCCAGGAGAGTCGAAATGGGGAATGAAGAAGCCACAAAGAGGCTCCGTTTAGTCATGTTGTCCAGCAGTGCTTCCCTGCATCAGGTGAAGAACTAAGCAGACACAAGAGAGGTAAATACTTAGTATCCTAAAAATCTGACCGACTAAAGCCTCAGTGAGTGGTTTTTTACAATCAGAACAAAGAAGAAATAAAATGAGAAACACAATACTGCTGTTTCAGTTTGAAATTGATCATTTTTTCCACAAACCAGAGAAGGAACCTTAAATAACTTTTTAATTAGCAGATACTATCTTTGCTATATGTGAGAAGGAAATAAGAGTCTTATCCCAAGACGAGCACACTGATACAGGTACTGGCTGGGTAATTTAATCACTATCATAATCATTATCATTATCATTATCGTTTATTGAGTCCTAATATCAATAATGCACCAATACGCAATGAAATGAATCAACTAATAGGGTGGCCTGGCCTAGGAATCAATACTTTTTTTCTCACAAAATTAACTTACCTAGCACCGCACGTCAGGGAAACACAAAATAAATGTCGGCACACCCTATCCCTATTAAACTAATCCTAAAGGAGAGAAGCAAACTAGAAACAGAGTTATCGTACAACATGGTGTCATTGATAAACAGATAAATATTTGCACTGGGTAGGCCTTAGTAGCAGTATTTTCCTCTTACCTATACAGACAGAAGTTACAAAGTTACCTTTATACATGTGATCAATAATAACATTAAATACAGCGAAGGAACAGCCAAGAATGAGGGAGTGAGAGAAAGAGAGAGAAAATAAGATATACAGTATACAGGCCATGTCAAGTTCTTAATCCTCCACCTGGGAACAGAACCGGTCAAATATACAGATGAAACATTAAAAAAACAAAACAAAACAAAAAAAAACACCCAGGAAATCAACACAAAATAAAACAAAACCCAAAGTGATAAATAAGAGGTGTATTTACATGCAGATGTTCAAAGCCTATATGCACAAAAACCAGAAAAGAATACACCACATATATTATTGCTTGACATTCGATTATGGCTAAAAGTTTGTCTTTTACATTTTTTAAACTATATTCTTAAACATATTTTAATCATAAAACCTTATCAGCTGTGCTTTGGAAAATGAGACTTTTTGTTAAAATGCAATGGAAAAAAAAAACGGACTGATAAATCTGGGTAACACGCCAACACTCCAGTACATGTAACTGCAAGCATGACATAACACTCCTCTTCACAATTAATAGTCAAGAACACTCATCTTTACAATGCCTAATCAAGGATGAAGGATTCATTACAGGGGTCGGCTATGGCCGCGCTGACCCAAACGGTCGTGGCGGTGTGCGTCGCTGTAAAGTTCTGGTTACAGTGTGTCTATGCCGCTCCACAGTGTTCTTAAGTCCGATGAATTGTCGAAGGCGTTATATCATGCTTCTAAAAACCTACGCCTACTATGGATGGATCAAGCTCAGCATTACCGAAACCTTTTTCCTTTTCTTTTTTTCTTTTTTCCAAGTCCAAAGAAAATCAAGACCTACAGATTCCTTATTCCACATAACCCTGTTCTATTGCAATTATTAAAGCCTTGTCTGGGGTTTCTTTTATTCACACACTGTGAGTACAAACACATACATACACACGCACACACACACACACGCACACACACATACTATTGCTTTTTACACGGGACAACAGAGAGCAGAGACAGAAGGACCAATACTTCTTTTTTTCTTCTTTTTTTTTTTTCTTTTTTTCTTACTGTATATAAACATTGATTGAATAGCACACTTAGCATGGATCCCTTACTAAACCTGGGGTATCTCAGGTGAGAGTGTACAGGACATCTCTTTACAGGACAGTTTACAGATACAAGTATCCACGTCTTTGATGATGGTGATTTTATTCTGTCAGTATCGCTGGCAGACCATACTGCGAGAATAACAAGGTGATGAGACACATAGTGGCAGTGGCACATTTATAATTTATTGTTCTGGACTGACTCTGAAATTATTTGACAAAGAGAGTCATTATTGAGAGCCAGTTGGATAAATAAATTTAAATCAAGAGGATGATTTTGTCAACGATTGACTGTACTATAGTGGCTACTCTTCAAAGACCCGTAAAAGTTAAGACAAGGCTATTGCTTGTCTTTTATTGTAGAATATAGTAGGAGCAACTCAACCATAGATCTGAATGAAAAGTGAACCAAATGTCATGTGGGAAAAAATTATCAATTTGCTCACCGTTGGTAGACTGCAGTTGCTACTGAATGATATTGAATTCAAATGAGTTTACTAATTGCCAAGCGGAGTATTCTAAAGATTAGATTAAGGATGTTGAAGACAAGAACCACCTGCCTGGAAATGGATAACATGAAAACAAACAATCTCACTGAATCTAAACACTCACAACCATGATACAAATAGGAAGTGCTGTCCTTAAAAAAAATAACAACAACAAAAAAACATCAGCTGCCTCCCATTACAAATTGAGAACTGTCAAGAGATAATGAAGTGCTCATGAATTCAACCCTACAGACGAGGAACCATATAGGTGTATTTTAAGTTTTCAAACATAATTATATAAAATTATGTTAAATTATGTAAGTTGGGAGAGTTGTGCACAGAACATCTGTAATGACAGCAGAGGTTGATTACTTTTGGGTCATGCATCACGTTCACACTCCAACTGCAAATAGAGATATGAGCTGTCCAAAAAAATGAAGAATAATTCATAACGGACTTCGATGGTTCTTTCGTCGCACGAGTTCAATTCATGAAACAGCAAAGCACATGTTCCACAACTGTCCAGAGGAAATGGAGCTGCTTCTTCTGTCCGCTTGTTACCTCCCTGAGCTTTCACACCTCATCCTCCTCTCTGCTCTCGCGGGGGCCACGGGGGCCCCCTCAACCTGGATTGTCTAGCAGTGTTCGAGACTGGGGTTCCTTTTCTGGGAGTCTGAGGTTACTAGTCGTAGCGGGCCTGTGCATATCCACATTATGAGTTGGATCAGAACAGAGATTATTACTCAGGTACAGCATATATCTACTACCATCCAAACACAATGGATTTAGTATTGCATAAGAATATTTGGTTTTTCTAACAAAGAGGGTTATCATTTTAAAGTTGACCCTGATGACACCATTTGAAACCACATCAAAAAAACGAAATTCTTTGTGATAGATATGCTGTGTGTTGGTAAAACTATGTTTGGAAAGGAGAATGGGGGTCGTGTTTTTATTGTTATGTTTGAACTTCACTCTTGGGGCATAGTGATCATACCAGGGCCTAAAGTCCCTTCAGGACCATGATGACCGACAATCCGGGG
>OMKL01044031.1:0-10224 GCA_900302295.1 Parasudis fraserbrunneri
TTTGATCCAGCTTTGGAACATTGAAGGCCCTTTCACACACATGCATGGGCACACACACACACACACACACACATACACACACACACACACACACGCACACACAACCACACACACACACACTCTCTCTCTCACACACACACACACACACACACACACACACACACACACACACACACACACACACACACACACACACACACACACACACACGCACTTGCACACACACGCCAGTTAGTCACATGCCAAAACAAGCATATCTAAACTTTACCTGAAGCGTGCATATGCGGGTACCAAATCACCTAGTAACTTATCACTGACCCACCAACTCATCCTTGACATCTGTTACCTGAGAGATGGAGCTGCGCCAGAACCATTGGTACAGCCAATCAATACTTAATTTGAAAGTTACTCATCACTGAGAAAGAAAAAGTCTCAGTAATTAAGTTGTTCTGGAACCACATTAATAGGATTGGGGACTCTCTACTGCCACTTGGTGGTCAGTCAAAGTCACTGAATTTCTGTTGTCCATGTGTGAGAACAATGTAAACCAGGAATGAGAGATTTTGATGGTAGTGGCGTGATAAAGCATGTAGTCTGACCCACAGGATTTTGCAATGGGTAAAACTCTCTCATTGGCAGACACTATTCTGCAACGGTTCTGCCTCATGTCCCTACCTTTAGTGCCGCTGTAGACAATTGTGTGGTACAAATTCAAACCACCCAGAACATTTTGCCCCCTATTTCTAAATGCTAAGACGTTTTTCACCTGTGTGTGAAGAAAGGCCTGGGCAGTACAAGGGGGCCAGTGGGTGAGTGTGTATGAACACTCACATTTTTATTTATTTAATTATTATTATTAATATTATTATTATTATTAGTTTTGACACTGTTGCTTATTCTGCAACAAAAAACTTTGCCCTATTTAAGGATGCAAACCACCAGTTGCCTATCACTGATGTAAACCAACATGATCAATTCTTAAGAAAGGTACATTTGCCCCACTTGTCTCAGCTCAAACGTTGTAATACTTTTGCATACATTCTATGGATTCAATGTGTTAGATATTACTCTCCTTTATTTGATAGGGGCTGTGACTATGATGCAAGGCTGTCAAGACCAACAAAATACTTCTGTAGACCAAAAATGAAACAGCTGAACCAAATATTATATAAAAAAGGAAAGTATCAATGATTCATCTCAAACTATTTTTCTTCAGTTTACAAGCAAATTGTCAACAGTCAGCAAACACAAAATCTCGCAAGGGACACAGGTTTAGGATTTGGGACATCTCAGACATGGCATATGTTTTTGTTCCCTTGTCACGCAATTTAGCAACCCCTATGTCCCCATACTCCCCTGTCTCTTGTAGTTAGGCTCAAAAGCTGTACAATGATTCTAGTTTTTCAACCCCTTGAAATTCATTAACCAGAGAAATGCATAACAAGCACTTTTCAATGATCCTTAAAAGCTAAACTCGTTAATCCGGAGTCTCTGTGTCTTAATAATGTCTCGTTGAGGAATCAGTGAGTTAATATTGCCTGGGTAAATCTGATCTGGACTGTAAACAAAACCAGGGACACACAGAGACAACCAGACATGCTGACTCAGGAAAGAAACCCACTGAGCAAACAAGCATTCCTTTAATTTATTGCATTGAACTTATAATTATCCTACATTTTAGAAAATCTCCCACAAGTAATGTATGTATCACGGGTGACATAAAATTAGGACTTTGACTTTGATGTTAAAAAAAAAGTGACTACCAAAGGATAACTTATATCAGAAGAAGAGTCCGTCGAGACAATTATGCAATTTCCTAAATCTGTTAAAACATTTGCTATTCCCCTCTCTCTCTCTCCCTTTTCCTCTCTTCCTCTATCTCTACCTCTCTATCTCTCCATCATCTATGTTTCCGGGGGAAAGCTTAGTGGCTAAACCAACAGGGCCTCCCATGAGAGTGAGGGACAAAGAGAGGGAGAGATACAGAGGAACTTACCTCATACTTCATGCCAAATACATCACCAGCCCTTCTGCATACGCAACCACAAACACTATTCTTCCAGCTAGTGAGACACATCTCAAAATAGAACACCTCACATTCAGGTAGAGTACTGTATGCATGTGGTACTCACACAGCTTCACACACACACACACATATACCACACAGTAGATCCCATCTCACTTTCTTGGAGTGTGTGTATATATGTAGTTATCTTTTTTATGTAACTGTTTTTTTACCAAATCTGACCACTACTCCATTGAGCTCTGTTCAATAGCTCCACTCCATAAAGCACATATAAAAAGATTTCAGTCCAAATATTTATGTATACATTTCGGTTAAAACATCTCGTGCTCGTTGCTAAATATTTCCAAAGTTGAGATGATTACATCTTCTAGAATTTTACTATTTTGTGATACAACTAGTATCATTTTTGATAATGAGATTTACTTTCAATGATATTGTAAGAGTATGTTTGTCATATGGTGGATACCTAATTGATTTGAAACTCTTTATACGCACTGTGAATATGCTCTATATAAACTATATAAGCTCCGTGTCCTTCTGTTACACGCTGCGCCTTCTTTATGTGGGAAACCATGGCAATTTCTTTAATTTAAAAAAATATTTTTTATTTTTATTTTGAAATTGACATTCTGCCATTTGAGTGCCAAAAATTCTTGAAATCGTTCCTGTATGACATCTGCCCTGCAGTATTCATTTTCAATCTCTTTCAGGAACTGTATTAATGCAGTAGTCTGCATATAGTTTTAATCTCATTTGAAGATTAAGATTAAGTTCTGTGAAGATCGTGTGAACACTTGGATCACCAGTGTTTCTCACGGCTGTGGAAGTAATAAGCCAAACAATTGGATATTTCCCTGAGAGTAAACACAAAACCAGCCGAAAAAAAAGGAAATCCAAAGAAGAGAGTTCCAAGGCACTCTGTCTCATTTAGAATATAAAAAAACCTATGTTCTAGAATGGCAGGGAAAAGGATGAAAACATGGCACTCGCCTGCTGGTCTACATCAGGTTACCAAATCCTTTGTGAACACTTGGAGAACCAGTGTATCTCAGGTCTTTGTTTGAGAGCTGAGCAGTGGCCTAGCTAGGTCACTATAAGCTGGAGATTGTCCTTCCTGCCCTGGGGGTTCCAACAATCCCCCCAAAACCCTCGATGCAAAGATGACCTTTCTGTGACCCCACTTGTTTACCTTAATGCCTTTGAAACAGCCTCCATCTAGCTCGGCTTAGGGTCAGCCTGGGTCGTGACATGGAAGCTGGTGGGAGAAAGTCAGGTCAAGGCTGGACTTAAAGTGGAAGTGTATGGAGGGAAGAAGAAGGAAGACGTGGCATGTGAAAGGGCAAGAGGGTGGTAGAATCAAAGAAGGAACTGGAAGAATGCACTCAGTATAGTGCAGACCTCTGCCCAGGCTAAAAGGACAACGTCGCCGATTTTCAACCTTATCTCAATCTATCCAAATTAGGGATATAGTGTGAAAAACGTTGCCAATTTTCTCTGTGTCTCTGGGGTACAGCCCCCGCGCAGCTGCAAAATCTGTTGTTCTCCTGGCAACGGGTGCATCATTTTATGTGTACAGATGACACGCCTGGTGCCGGAAGAACTACAGCTTGGATTTCTAGTAGCCAGGGGGTGTGGTCTAGATGCCACTCATCAAAAACAAAAGTTGTTTGTTCTCTTTGCCTGTATTGTAAGCTAGCTATGTTTTCAACAGCGAAAATGGCATCCCAAAATATGAGTGCAGATGATTATATGGACGAGGATACATTTTACAGTGTTTTGTCTGACTCGGATATTCAGCCGTATTAATTCGAGCCAAATAGTATGCGGCCGAAAAAATGCAGCGGCCATCCCTGAGAGAGCCTGTGTGTGCGTTACTATGCATGAAAGTTTTACTCTTCGCCTTGACAGAGGTGTGCTGGAAAAGACAACCAAGACCAGCAGGGCTGAGAGGGCAAATAACCATTGAGTGAGTATTTTTGGTACCTAATGCTAGCGAGGTCAAACGTTCTGCCATAATGTAATCACAATGGGAGCTCCGCTCACTGCTTCAAAATGAAAATGACCTCTGGGTACTTTTTAACTCACCATTTAACTCTGAAATGTGATATTAGTGAATATAAAGCTATTAAATCATTATACAAGTACTTTAGGAGCTCAACAGAGCAATTGTTTACATTGATAACCCGGGAAATATTATGCTAATGTGGCCGTGTTGATGGGGGTTGTGTATACCGTTAGCGCCCATAGAAAACTTATTGGAATCAATTCAAAATATCTAATGGCACGAAGTCATTGGCATACATTTTACTGTAACAAAAAAAATCATTATGACATGTTTTAGTGGTCAACCGATCATTATTTAGCGGTATTTTCGTCTAATAATGCTATGTTTTGGCCAACAACAATGGCTATAGGCTAGGTGAAGCTCAGGTGCAATGCAGTCAGTATAGCACACACTGAGGAATTTGTTGCTTCAATGGACTACATTTACCATCAACACTGATTGGACATCCTCATAAAAGTTGCAAAATTCCCCTTTAACAATCTCCCTACTTTGCTGTTACTATCACACACAACATTTTACTGGGTAAAAAAACATTTGACTGGATCTGGGGGTTATCAACTATCAAAATAATACATATTGATACACTCAGTAGGATATCACAAAGGGCCAACACATTTCAAATGTCATCATGAGCACACAAGCTGTTGAGTTCATGGTTTTACTTTTGTGCGAAAACCACCACGACAAGGCAAAAAAAGAAAAAAGAAAAATGGCAGAAAATCCAATGTGGCGGACTTCATAGGTCATATGGCAAATGTATTATCCATGAGGAACTGTATCTCTGGGCATCATTTTTGGAACTGTATGACTAACTGGTCAGAAGATACATTCATTTGAAATTTTAAAGTTTGGCCTGATGTTGGTGCTAGCAGAAAGGTCATGGGGTCACCAAAATCAATAGGTTTCTTCTTCTAGTGGTCATGAATGTTCACAGCAAAGTGTATGGCAATCTGGCCATAACTTTTCACTTTGGCCTGATGGTGGCACTAGAGGAAATGTCAGGCAGTCACCAAAATACACATCTTCCCCTTGGGGCCATGAATGTTTACAGCACATTTTGTGACTGTATGACTAACGGGTCAAGAGATTCGCTCATTTGAAAATTGAACGTTTGGCCTGATGGTGGCATGGCCATGAGAACACCAAAGTCAAGAGCTTTCTTCCTCTAGGAGTTATGAATGTGCACAGCAAATTTTATGGCAATCTGGCCATTACTTTTCGAGTTATTTTATTCTCAGTTTGGCCTGAAGGTAGCAGTCAAATGGGGGCGAAAACATTACCTCCTTGGCGGAGGTAATCAAAGAAGTAGTCAAGTTAAGTCACGTTTATTCCTCATATACTCCATCATACAAGCACAATGTGCAGTGGGATGTTTTTTGCTGGCCCCAAAGTGTGCTTCATAGTAGAAATAAAGTAGAGATACAAAATATATAAAGTAGAAATAGAAATTAAAAAAATATATATTCAAGGATGAGCTGTAAAATATGAACAGGATATGCAAAGATGGATTGTACAGTTGAGTTAAATAGATAATATAAGTATGCAATAAATAAGAGTATAAGTATACAAAAAATATATAAGAGTGGCATGAGCTGTCCAATATATACAAGATATACACAGATGAATTGTACAGTTGAGTTAAAGAGATAAAGATAAGTATGGTCTAGACAAAAGAAAATATAGATCTGTATAATCACATGTGTATTTACAGAATGTAGGTATGTATATTCCCAATGAATAGTCTGTTATAAGTATAAGGTGCTGCGGTGCTAAGGTATACTGAGTTTAGTTCCAGGTGTGCGAGTAGTGAGATTAGTGTGTTATTTGGAGGGGGGGGGGCATCCTGTTGGGAACAATAAGCACTAGGCAATGTCCCCATTTAGGATCTGGATGGCTTGAGGGTAGAAGCTCCTCCTGAGCCTCTCCGAATTGGCCTTATGGATGCAGTACCTTCTCCCTGACCACAGCAGAGAGAAGAGGCCGTTATCCGGATAGCTCGGATCCTTCAAGATTCTCCTGGCCTTGGTCCTGCACTGCGTGGTATAGATGTCCTGGAGGTGTGGGAGAGCACCTCCTGTGATGCGTTCTGCTGACTGTACCACTCTGCAGGGCCTTTGGTCCTGCATGGTGCTGTTCCCATACCAAGCAGTGATATTCCCAGTCAGGATGCTCTCGATTGTGCATGTATAGAAATTCCGTAGTATCGGGGGAGATACTCTGAATTTCCTCAGACGTCTGAGGTGATATAGTCTCTGCTGTGCCTTCCTCACCACAGTGTCTGTGTTTATTGTCCATGTCAAGTCCTTGGTGATTTGGGCTCCGAGATACTTGAAATTGTCCACCCTCTCCACCGGGGACCCATCGATGTTTTGAGAGAGGTGTTGAAAGAGTGACAGACAAGAGTCCAGGTCTGGCCTCTTTGTACTGAAAGCAAGGTCCAGGAACAGATGGTGTGAGGTTGTGGCTTGGAGGGTCCCAATAACTCCCCCTTATCCCACAGATATATGTCCTAATCCTGACTAACTCTGATACAAGCAGCAGGCTTACACCTCTTACCTCATAAGGGCCCCCCCACACACTCAGGATCTGTCTTCTTCACTCTCTACCCACACAGAGCTGCGCATGCACACACACACACAAACTCAGTGCCCTGGTAATCTTCTTTTTGATGTACGCAGAGGGCTGGCCTACAATAACGAATGTCCCTAACTGACTGACTGACTGACTGACTCCCCATTGTTGAAACACATGCGTGAGTGTCGTGGCTGGGTCACGCTTAACTAGGCTTGCCTAGTCTTGTTTTTTGTTGTTGTTGTTTGTCCTATTTTGATTCAAAAAGGCATATCAAGTAAGTCTAACAAAGGCGAAGAATTATGTGATATGACCAACAAAAATAAACTTGAGGAATACACTCAGTGATGTGCAGACCTCTGCCAAGGCCTAACAATCTCCCCACTTTGTCGATACTCTCATATACACAATTTTACTGGGTAGATGAAAGAAATAAGAGTTGCCAATATTGCTAGTCTCAACAGACCCAGGCTTAGTACTGGGTTACTGTTGTGATGTATGGACTGGGGTATGTAGGATAGTTGGTCAAACGTATTACTCATGAATCAACATTCATGAGTGCTTTTTTGAATCAGCTGAATTGGTAGTGTGGCTGTGTATCCTACTGGCAGCCACCAGACTGGTGGGTTTAAGACTGGTAAGGGACACTTATTCTTTGTGTTAACTATATGTCAGTTTACATGCCCTTGTTGTTAGCGCTTAAAGGGGAATACCGCCCATTTTAAGAATTCACATATGTTCTTCCTGTGCCCCAGGACAGTTCAGTCAGTATATGCGAACATGCACCACTCTCTCCTAAAGCTAGAAATCAGAGAGTTTTTAATAGTATTTGCTGTATGTCGTGGCTGTAACGGGTAAATACCTAGCCTATATTCTGATTTATAATGGGTTAAGAAAGTTCAAAACAGCTTATATTCCATCAGCAGATCAAACTCTTCCAAAATATATGTGAATACCATATATTGATATGTAAAAAAAATAAATAATTCAGTTTGAGATGCCCATTCCACAGTTCATTGGCCACATCTGATTACTATCTTATAGGTAGTTAGTTTGCTTGGATTCAAACACTGGATTTAAATGATGCATTCACTGAAATACACAAAGTCACAAAGTCAGCAACTGGAGTGGATACCTTTTTTTTTGCCGTGTTGACAAATTTGACCAAATTTACAAAGATACATTTGCAATCTTTAAAAATATATTTTATGTATATTTATATTTTATTTTAGTTTGTTTTGTAAGTACACTATATAGTTTCAGTTAGTTTCAGTTTTTTTTTTCTTCTGAAGTCTTAGTATTTATTTTATTTTAGTTAACTATAGCCCTGGTGTGGAGACAATATGATGACACACCAGGTGGCAAATAAACTTGACATGCATGGTTCATTATGGAGCAGAATCCCAACAAGGCAAAGTGAGAATGACGACCGCTTACAGGAGACATTTTGGTAAAAACTGACCCAGGCAATGCAACTGTGGTGCAACAACAAAAAGGATGTCAGCGTCAGGCTTTTGAAAGAGTCCTGGAGGCGGTCTTCACTGTACTCTCATGTTGTGCTCATTTCTTTGAGCTTTTCCATTCTAATGAACTACATTTCATGGCAGTGCTAAGAGATCTGAACCAGAAAATCTACCCATATCCCCGCAAAATCATTCCAACAAATGGAACAGCCCCAGAGAGAGTATCTTGACGACATCACAGACCAGTCCTTGCTGTCCATTTTCTCGCTCTGTTAGAGACTTGTTCATGTACAAAAATGAAAACATAAGCAGCCCAAGATCAGAAGAATAGAATTTTGTTTTAGGGTGGGCATATGTTTGAACCTTTTGTGTTAATTATAACATGATGACATCCGATACTACATGCCTTTGATGGAGCTTGCTTTGTAGATGTCCACGTAGCCTAATTTTCTCACCACATTATTTTTGTCCTCCATGTTCCATTTTATTTGCTTTCTCATTTATGTGACGCATAATCATTGCAAAATCAAATAGTCCATCTAAGCAGGACGTGTCAGAGAGTTGTAAGATTTCAACAAAGCAATCTTCTCATACAGTCTGAATAGCCCAAAACAAATATAGCACGTTATCAAACACTCATTGTCGTCCAATCTAGAAATCTTTTTTTCTCCCTCAAAACAATTACAGATAATCCCGTGTTCACGCTGAAGCATGAGCTGTTTGTTTGTCCTTCCTATTTTTTCACCCCAACACCTCCCGGTGTGGCAGTCTCTAATCTCTGTATTTTTGTAAAAGGAATCTAATCCATCACTTCAACTGTTAAGCTTTTATGTTGCCAATTTAAGCTTTTCTTGGTGACTGACTGTGTAGATGGTTTGACATCGACGCTTGCAGAACAACACATTTCATACCCATTTAAGCTATTTAACGTCTTTCATTGATTACATTCCAGACCATCTTACTAGTGATTGTGTCTGTGAGCGCACGTGTGCACAGCTCAATGTGTGTGCGTGTGCGTGAATGTGTGTGTGCGTGTGTGTGTGTGTGTGTGTGTGTGTGTGTGTGTGTGTGTGTGTGTTTACCAGTGTTGTCCACATGTAGGATCTCGTTGTGAGTGGGATTATCAGGCTAGTCGTGGGATTAGAGTTGATTCTCCTCCTGTACCTAGTGTCAGATTAACAGATACCCATGCCTTAATAAACTGTCTGTAATGTAGACATAAGCTGTTAGTAGCTGTGCTATTACCTCACCCTGCCTAGCCAGTACTGTCTATCCCCCCCAGATCGATGGAGCTACTTACCAGGGTAACGCTTCCCTTTGTCCAGTGTCAGTCAAGGCCATGTTTAATTATACTGCTATTATAGGTTCAATCTGGACTTTCAGATGCTTTAGCTAACCCCATTAATAATAAGCCTGGTAATGTGGAATTAGAGAAGGTTTCGGAAAAAAAAAGTCCATATCTTGAGTCAAGTTCTTACAGGTTAATGCAGATACAATCTCGGAAACATGTCTATTTTCAGAATATTCCATACTGAGTATATGGAATATTCTGGGGAAAAAAGATTTTCAAGATTGGTGCAGATATTACTTGGCCTCACATGCATTTTTCAATACATTTTATTCAGTAAAGGCATGTTTGCAAAAATTTCATATTCTCTTTCATTCTCTCCTGCAATGTGCAGATGATGCCAAATGGTTGACACTATGAGTTATATTTGTGATTTTTTTTTTTTTTTTGTAAAATCTAAACCACCACGGTAGCACTTTTGGATCAACTGTCGAAAGGAACTACAGCCAGAAAGACAGCTTGTAGTGTCCATGAGTGCAACCTCTCTCACCAACACAGACATGGGGTTAGATTTGAATCACATGCCACACAAACATAAGTATTAGAGGACTTTAATCTGAATAGACGAAAACACAGACGCACAGAGATGAAAGACAGGGGGTGACAGACAGAGAGAGATGAACTGTAGACTGAGACAGAGGTTAGGAGGGATGAGGAGGAAGAGAGGGATGAAGGGATTAAGGTGGTCGATACTTTGGCTCCTATCCCGGACTGAGAGATGACACTAAATCTGTTAATTCGCTCCACCCCC
>OMKL01044032.1:0-10176 GCA_900302295.1 Parasudis fraserbrunneri
TTAGGAGGGTTGAAGCTGCCATGTCTGGGGAGAGAGCAGAGAAAGACTCACTCGAGGGTAGAGTGGACAGGACATTAGAGGAGAGGGTAGTGGGAGACAGGGAACGTAGGTTACTTCTATATGAGACGTTGTGAAGTGGAACAGATGGTTCAGGGTTAAGAACGAGAGGAAGGGAGAATGAGATAAAATAATGATCAGATACATGGAGAGGTGTTACTGTGATGTTGGCTATGTTACAGTTTCTGGTGAATAATAGGTCGAGGGGGTTGCCAGCCTTATGGGTGGGAGGTGTGACAGAGAGGGTCAGGTCGAACGATGCCAGGAGCGCAATCACGGAGTTGGATTGGGAGGGGTCGGGTAGATTGAAGTCGCCAAGCAGAATGATAGGGGCATCGTCCTCAGGAAAAGAGCTCAGTAGCATGTCGACCTCATCATGAAAGTAAATTGACAAATCTACCCATGGATTGTAATTTGTATCACAGACGTCTTGCTGTAATCTAAGACTTCATCAGTGACTAATGCACATGTTAAGGCCAATGCTCTTGTTAAAGATACAGGAATACAGGATGGGTTGTGTCATTGAAAGCTGATCGGTATTATAATGATAGAATTAGAGTAGCTGTGTTACGACCCTGGGTCATATGTGTATATTTTGTATTTCATATATTCTGTATTCTATTGTTACTCATCAGCTCATGTTCCTTCACAGGTGTGTGTCTAGGTCCTTGTATACGTGTGTGTGTGTGTGTGTGTGTGTGTGTGTGCGTGCGTGCATGCGTGTGTCACCCTCGGATAACTGGCTGATCTGGATTGGGTAATTGCTGTGCTGTGAGTCTGCCGCTGATTGGCTTGGCCATCACCTCCGTGACCATATATAGTCGTTGAGCGGCCTGCAACATTGACAGCACCTCCACTCGCACTTCTCCAACCCGACCTCTTTGTTTCAGTTCCAGATTTTGATTAGTTGTGTATTGATAGTTTGGGAGCCGTAGGAGTGGGCTGCCCTTTGTTTTTTGATTGTTTTCTCCTGTTTGCTTTATGGTAAGAAGTTAGGTTTAGATTCTTGTATTTTTATTTTCACCATTATTTTATTCACAGATTAGTTAATCTAATTATTATACTTATGTAATGTCTATACTAATTAATCTAGTTATTAGTGCTTAAACCCTAGTTAGTTAATTAGTTTGTTTGTTGTTTTGGCCTTGGCCCACTCTGAACCTTATGCCTCCGTGTTCATTTTTTTGTTATCTTAATAAATATTTCATTCTTTTGCTATCTACTTCGGGTGCTTGAGGTTGGTTTTTGGGAATTGGGAATGGAGGGTCAACATTATGTTGTGTCTTTTGAGTGTCTTTTGAGTAATCTTCTGGCAGTAGAACCGGTAGTGTCGTGGTAATTCATCAATTGCCCTCAGAAACTTTCCGCCGGGCTCGGGTGTCCCAATTCCGACCAATCACGGCAGCTCCAGATACCGAGAGGTACGACGGAGCGGTGACACGGCTACCACATCACGATGTCATCCACCTACCGTTTCATGTACTTGGCCACCACGTTGAGGGCGTGCCTGGACCAGACGTCGCTGATGGGGTTGCTGCCCTGGTAGGCCGGTCTGTTGATGGGGTTGGGAGGGCAGGGGCTGCGCATATTGTAGGGCAGGGCTGTGTAGGACTCCAGGGCATGGCTGGGGGAATAGCAGTTTAAAAAGGAGAGGTCCACTCAAGTTCAAGTTTAACAACACTGCAAAAAACAAGGACTTTAATCTCTTATCGAGTCTTAACATTAGCAATGTCCCAATCGGAAAGATCAGAGGCGATGACGGCACATTAATGTATTGAGGCAATTTGGGACGATATCCTTATCTCATGATGAGATTCGATACACGATATTCAGTCATTCATTCAACCTTTATTTACTTCTCGGAGAAACAATTGAATGTTGCCAAGATTACAATTAGGCAATGATGAAAAAACAATAAATTAGTGCAACAATAAAAACAATCAAATACAAGCAACACATAGATAAAAAGCAATTCAAACAGTTACATAAAAAAGCAGGGAGGCCCGAGATCATTTATCTAAACTGCGCATAGGTTAGCAAAGAACCGATCCTCAGCGTGTGCTGAAGATCGTTCTGAGAAGTCAGGCATTAAAACTAAAGGCTGACTTACCAAATTCAGACTGTGCTCGGGGGACCTTAGGAATGGGTTAGATAGGGACCGAAGCTCCAATCTAGCATCGTTGCAATAGAAAGGTGGTAGCTTTCTGACAATGGCCTTACAGACAAATATGGAGTTTGCGATTTGATACAACCACGATATAATCCCTTGATGTGACATTACGTCAAGCAAAATTATTGCATACAAAATGGTGATGGCGCCCTCTGCTGTACAAACTGTGTAATGGGCGACAGACAGCTTGTAAAAGTGCAAATCATCTAATTACTACAATAGCAGAATTACATTTAAAGCTAATTGAAGCTAATACTGCTATACGTTTTTCTGCCCCACGATATATATATTGTCACATATGTTCCTATCCCTACAAATGGTAATTGATCCTGTAAAGATAAGTGTGCAAACTTGTGAAATATTGAGGGGTTGGAGTCCCTTTTTTCATTTGCAAAACATTCAGCAAAACAACTGAAAAGTTAATGTTAGATAAATTAAGTGGCTGAAAGGTGTGTTATCTCTCACCCTGGATAATATGCAACATCACCTCGTGCTGCATAACAACCTCCTTGTATCTGACCACTGTGACACTACAAAACAGAGCCATAAGAAATGTGGGGAAAAGGTCTTACTGCGGCCTGAAAATAGCCATTACATGTAAGAGGCCATTTCAGTGTGTGGACACGTGTCGAATGGTATAGTAAAAGTAAACACACACACACACACACACACACACACACACACATTCTGTTGGCAACTTGGCATGATTAATTATAATTAGGGATGCCCCAATAGCACTTTTTCACTTTTCCAATACAGAGTACTGCACTGAACTTATACTGAACAGTATAGACTTTTTATTATCTGCGACCAGCAGCTCTATAGCTCGCTTTGTCTATCGGTCCACAAAAAATTTCCCCAACCTCTAGCAGCCACAGTTTTTGCCCTAGGAGGCTGAAATTATGCATTGAGGTCAAGTGTGTGTGTGTGTGTGTGAAGGTATTTGTGTGTAGTGCATCCCTAATTATGATGCAAAACTACTTGCACTTACCACAGCACATCAAAGCCACTGTTGGCTGCTACTCTCTCTGGCATGTGCAGGGTGTGGAGAGGATCTACGATTCCAAGGGTTGGTTTGATAGCTCTGCTGGCGATGCCTGATCAGCCCCCCCACCCCGAAAAAAGAGACATTTTCATCAATGTGCTAAAAACAATAACATTTCTTTCATCCATTAAAAGGTGCAAAAAATGGACTGTCTGTTGTAAGTGCGGTTTTTAACACACGATACACACCAGTTTTTGCCTTCAGAGCTTCAAAGTCGAAAATAGCAACACCTGTTGTCTCACTCCCAGTTCCAGCAGTTGTGGGCACTACAGGGCAAAAGGAGGATCTTTTATTTGATCTAAAATCAATGACATCTCAAAGACAAAATTCACTTGCCTGATAATCAGACTATACTAGAATTACACTATCATTTCAAAGTAGGCGGGACTAATGATTGGCAATTCAGGGTCTGGATCCAGGCAAAACAATTCACACGTTTATAATAAGTGAGGGAGTTCTTAGATGTTTTCTATTTGGCGAGTTCTTATTTGGCCGGCCACCATCTTGAATTTTTTTTTATGAAATAGACTTGAGTTGGGAAAACCAGGATCCACTCTTCTGACACCTATGTAATGACATGATTGAGTAGTCATTAAAAAAAAATAGGAATTGATGTATCAGAATGACTATAAACTATTTTTGTAATAATAATAATAATAATAATAATAATAATACATTCAGTTTATATAGCGCTTTACAACACAGTCAAAATTACACTCAATAAAATAATTTAATAAGTACAAAGAGTAAAAACAAAAACAAAAAAGAGAGATATAAAATAACAAAGACTACAGAATAAGACTGATAAGAAAGAAGGAGTGAATTTAAAATTTTAGTCATGAGGTAAAGGGGAGAATGTTTAGCAGGGGAAAGCCAGTTTGAAGATGTGGGTCTTGTAGCTGTAATCACCTAATTCCTGAGGAAGAGAGTCACTGAGCAGGCCACACATTCACCCTGTATATTTCTAAGCACAAAAAGTATTGTGGAAAAAAGCAATAATAAAAAAGGATAATAATGTTTTCCGTTTGGCCATTTTCATAACTCTTGATTCTTGAAGGGCTGAGTGACAATAGTGACAAGAGACTACGATAATTACCAACTCACTGAATATAATTGAATATTTTCTCTTTACAATTTCTTTTCCATGACAGAATATGAACTCAGGAAATCCCAAAAAAGTGTCTGACATTAGCACACACACACACGCCGACGACAATTCTCACTTTCCATTTTCCCAGGCGTCAGATTAGCCACACGATGAACTGAGCAGAACCCTGTGCCGTTGACCGCAACACGAGCAGTAAAAACGGAACAATACAGCGGGTCAGTTCATAACCCGGTTAGCCTTAATCTCAGGCCTCTCCACCTCTGTCGGGCTGCGGCTGAAACAGATAGGCTTTTTCTAGTACCTGCGATCAGAGGCTTGAGGGCGCCAGTAATAGGCTTTCCTTTTCCTATGGGAGCGTTGACAAAGTCGAGAAAATCCGCCTCGGGGTGGCAGGCGTACAGGTTGGCCGCTTTGCAGGTGTCAATGACCGATCCTCCTCCCACGGCCACGTAGACATCAAAGGCCTCTTTCTTGGCGAAGGCGATGGCCTCCTTGAAGCTGCCCCACGAATAAAGAAAGAAAGAAATAGCAGGGAATTAGGTGGCAGAGAATAACCTCTTGGCAGGCCCTCCCGTCTAGACGTGTCGGTCACAATGAGTACCGATGTTTCCCACGGCTTCTTATTTACTGTGGTTATTTGTGGTGGGGACTGTGAGGGACAAAATATAATACTGAGCGATTAATATTATATTTTAGCAGATGTTGCGGTTGCGATAGGCGATGTGGATATCGCATCCTTTCACATTGCGATATCAATTTGAATTCTGTATCTCGTTCAACCCTAGTGGCAGGCCGGACACAGGTCAATATACCCAGCTGTGATGCGCACAGGACTGCGTTCACGCCAAGACAAGAAACACAGTTAATGTGTCCGTTTGGGAAATCTATTCATGGTTGGTCTGTCCGATACTGTGGTGAGCTGCCAAAAAAAAAACGTAGGCAAACACTGAGGGGTTCAGTCGCGGACCATGCTATTCACAGTTGCAAAGTCATACAGTAGGTTCACTTCCATGTCAGGGTCTTTACTGTATGGCCCACTTAAGGTGTATCCAATTAGGTATGCAATTTACTCTATTGTTGGGATCCAAACAATTTAAAAACTGCATTTTGCATTTAACTAAACTGTATTATCCAAACAATTAAAATTGCATTTAACTGCATTTTACATTTGACAGTTTTCACTTATTTGAAGGTTTACATGGCTGTTAGTTACCTTTCACGAGCAAAGTTTCCACAATTAGGTACAATAATTCCTGAAAGTGGACTTTTCGGATATTACTGTGAGCAGCGAGATGGACACTCAGCTTTCCTCCAATCGTTTTCAAGCGTCAGATGATGACCCAGTCCGACCACAGCGAATAGGAGGACCACGGTACCTTTTGTCTGTGGGTTCCACGCGGACGTTGTCGAAGACCTTGTAGTTGACTCCGTTCTTCGCCAGTGACTCCAGCACAGCCTTGACCGGGGGGAGACGGGACAGGTTCTTGTCCGTCATCAGACACACGTTACGAGCCCCCATGTTCTGAAGATCCTGCACAAGAGGAGATGACAAGAAAAAGCAATATTGCATTTTCACAAATATAAGAATGTCGGAATGATGATGATGATGATGATGATGGTGATGATGATGACAGGAATTTGTAGACAGGAAGTGATAGTTTTGTGAGAGTCAACAAGTGTAATGATGGTGCAGGTATTTTATGTACTTATCGCTTTTTTATTCAAAACAAAGGCCTGCTGTTGAACAACTATTACATAACTGCATACATATAAGGATATTTTGAGAACTTCTATTCAAGCCTAGCAGATTATAGGCTAAGGCCTAAATTGCAAACCCACAATGTGCAGTAGGCCTATGCTTTTTCCTTTTCCTAGTATAGTGTGTTGCATGGAATTACAGGAATAATGGAAAATGAATGCTTAATGGTAATTTACCATGCCAATTTCTCGTGTGACTCCCTCTCCATATCTGATGTTGGAGCTGGCCATCTGACAAGGAATACCAAAATCACAGGTGTTAACATACTTAAGTGCATACTTTATCATTCCTTTGAATTAAAAAATAAATGATACAATATTATTTGTTCAGGAACGAGATGAATTACCTCAAATGCATAGTCAGTTTTCCTGACAGTGCACGTGGCAGCCCCAGCACCTATAATAGAGTCTGATTAACTCTACACAGTAAAGATTATTAATTTATGCAATAATCAGCTAAAGGCTGACTACGTAGGCTAACTAACATTCGTATTACGGTAAAGAGACACTATTAAACAAGTACCTTGATGGAATGTGTTGGAGTGAGCAGGGCATCTGCACCTGTTGATAAACAAATCATTTCAAACACTATACAGGCTAATTTTTTGTTTCATAACATAATACAGTATTGATTGTGGATTTGACTTTCGGCTCCCGTAGGATACTGCACGAGTCTGTGCCACCAGCAACGTGACAGGACACAACATGTTTGTTTACCTGAATGAAAAGCTTACTCGCATTGCATTTAAGTATTAATTTTGGCGATTATTAGTCAACTTACGCAGCCCTCTCCAGTTGCCTGAGCAAATGTGCAACTCTGTCGCGTCCTGCCATTGCCTGTCAAATGTCCTTTATGAAAATGAAGCTCTGTTTTCTGGGAGGTTTTTATGGTGGAAGTTCAGCACGTTACGTGTAGCACACCCGCCTCCTACTGTTCAGAATGTGAAAAAAAAAGTAGGACAAAGGTCATTCAACAAATTGGTTTAGTTTATGTAAACTCTCCCGTTTAGCAGCATCATAGATCCATCTGTCTTGTGAGCCTTTTGTTAATTTTTAAACTTGTTGATGATGGCTAAATGTAATACCTATTAAAAAAAAGATTTAAAATAATAATACATCATAACAATAATAACAGAAAAAGAGAAAGAAAATACGACCCCGGTTAACCTTGAACTGGTTGTAACCAAATGGATTGCGTATCTACACTGTAGGACTAAATCAAGGATTTTGCATGGTAAAGTATTAATGAACCTGCATGCAGGAATGGAATGTAGGCTACTTTTGCTCTAGTACTGTAGACCCACTCAGTTTGCCCCACCACCAAAAAATATGAAACGTGAATGGAGACATAGCCTATTTTCATGCTCTAGTTCAGTGGTTATCAACATTTTCCATGTCAAGTACCGCCGAATTGATACACACTAGGCTGCGGACCGCCATTTGCTAAGATTTTGTCTCAGAACTATTATTTGAGCAGATTTGTGTTAGACGTGATTTAATCCAGAATTCCATTAAAATCTATAGGCCGACTGTATGAGGGGAGCTAACAGTGGAGAGTGAAACCTATGGTCAGAATAGTCCTTCTTATACATTTTATAATTGGGGGCTAACTGCTAGTCAATGAATAGTGAAAATAAACCATTCCGCGTTTTGCTGGGGACCCCCTGGAACCCCCTTAAGGACACCAGGGGGTCCCTGGACCCCTGCTCAAGTTGACTGACTAGACAACAGGTAAATATGACTTTTTAAATGTATTTGCTGTATTTTTCTTAGGCTGCAATGGTTTGTTTACGTTGGAGCAAAACAGACCTTGTATATTCTGATTTATATTCTGGGTTAAGTAAGTTCCAAAAAGCTTATTCTCCGTGCATAAATCAAACTCTTAAAGAATGTCATACTTTTATTCCACTACATTTAAAAAGAAATATCCACTTTTCTCTCCACTAGGCCTATGCGCCTCGGCCTCAGCTCACTTGTTAGGTTACCTTTAAGTTGAATTTTGAATTTTGAATTTTGACAATTCCAGTACTTCAACTTTTGAAAAGAATTTGTGCGCTTCTTCCACCATTGCTTGGGTCTCAGAATTCCTTTCCCAGATGTAAGAACCTTGGGCAATGATTCAATAGACTCACTCAACAGTGAAGACATTTCAACAGTTAAAGACCCAATCTGGAATTTTTTGGACCATATAAATTAGGGTTGTATTCACATACATTCTGAAAGAGTTTGATTTGTAGATGGGGAAAATATGCTATTTGGAACTTTCTTACCCCATTATGAATAAAAAATATATGTCTGTTTTACTCCAGTGTTAACAAACACAGCCACAAAATACAGCAAATACAATTTAAAACTCATATTTATCTCATGTCTGCTGTTAGTTCTTGTATCAAGAGCTCAGTCAGTCAAGAGAATGAAAATATGTCTCCATTCCTATTTGTCATTTGGGGCTACCCATTTGTTTACATTTGGATCACAAATCAGGCCTTTAAAAGCTAAAATAATATATTTCAAAATATACATTATATAAAGATTTTAAAAGAAAAAAATGTAATCAATAAAACACATTACAAGCATCATCATTTCCTCTTCAATCCCACAATTTAGGCTAGAAAGTCACAAGAACTTATATGATGTCACTTTGATTATAGGTAATCAGATGAAGCTGTTAACATTAACATCTATAGTTTGAGTATTACTTTAATCAGCTTAATATTAAATTGGTGGTGTGAAGTATAACTAGGGCCAGGTAGGGGCTGATCGATGCAAGGTCAGCTGCTTTGCGGAGAGCCCCGGGGCCCAAAATGTCCTCACCCAGACCACAAGGGAGCACCAGAGAGCAGCATGGAAGGAAATCTCAGGCTTGTGAACTTGGAGCTAGGAAGTGCAGGTTGACTGCATTGGTCAGCTGCATTGTGGAGGGTCCGGGGCCGATTGGGGGCCCACAGGAATGCCCGCATTCAGACTGTCGGAGTGAAATAGACCCTGTCTAGCTCCACAGAGCATTCACCCTACAAATGTCAGACAGGTCTATAAACAAAGAAAACTGTCGAATTTCACTTTCCCAAACAGATGTATGTATTCTGTCACTTCTGCCAGTGATATTAGACCGTTTTTTTATTGATGGTTCAAAGAAGCCATGCTATCAGTCCTGCTATTTCTAATTATTTTAAGGTGCGTATTCCCCTTCCCCAACTTCCTGCTTTACCTGGTTTGAAATGCGAGCTTAAATGTTTATGGTTATGATGCAGTGCATACAGGCAGCTCTGGCTATTCATATTCCTCCTCCTCATCCTCTGCCTGGCAATATATTCAGCAAGGTTACCGAATTTCCCTACGGGACAATAAAGTATTTCAATTCAATTCAATTCAAAGTAATGTTGGCAGGAGACACCCTTCTCAGAAACCTTTGCTATTTTTTAGATTAAATTGATCAAATAATTACCATTGTGTAATGAGGTGAGGGGATAACAGTGAGGAGAGTGAAACCTATAGTGATAGATTATTTTATTAAAATCTTTCATGGGGACCCACTGGTCGTGTTTTGAGAACCACAGCCCTCCATTTCTGATATTCAAACATATTCCTTTACAAGGTAAGGGGAGAGTCTGTGACAAGCACGTTCATCTATTTCATCTTATTGTGTTAGCACTGGCTTTTCAGCTGGCAAACTGCATATGTGTGTGCGTGCATGCGCGCACGCGTGTGTGTGTGTACGTGCGTGCGTGTGCATACACACACACCTGTGCACCATGGGTGTGTATGGATGGAGAATGTTGCACCAGTGAAGAGTATCCGAAGAGACAGAGTACCCGGACAGCGAAATAAATGTAATGTCTTCATGAGTCAGCATCAAAAAGCGCAACTCCCAAAGTGCCCTTTTACCATCAGGGTGAGGCAGCCGCTGCTGTGATAGAGCTCCCCTAGTGGTGCAATATGACACACTCAGTATGCTGGGAGGACACCTGGAGGAGATGCGCCCAGATTATGCAAATTAGTTACTCATTTAGATGAATGAATGAATGAGTGTGGAAGGAT
>OMKL01044035.1:0-15778 GCA_900302295.1 Parasudis fraserbrunneri
TATATATATATATATATATATATATATAGTATATACACACATGCACGTATGGACACACAGAGGCCTACACCACTGTGCAGGGCTGGAGCAGAGGAGCAGTCCTCAGGCTGTTTCCCCAGCCTCTGTTGGGACTCAGACCACCACACACGCTGGGCCAGTACCCAAACCTGGGCCTCCACCCCTTCCCGTCTTACATCGTCTTGGTGTGTCTTTGTCGGGCCATTCTCGTTTGTGAGACAAAGTAGGGGACTTAGGATTCGGATTGGGTGGAGATGGGTTTGATGAACCAAGTAACAAATCTTAAATGTTGCACCTTTTTACATGAGTTAGAGGACCACTGTACGCACCACTGGATATGAAAAGAAGTACGTCCTACTTTGCTTTGTTATCGTTTGTTGTTTGATTGCGTGTGTGATGGACAGGGTTTATCTGTGTGTGCAATTATGTTGTGTGTGTAGCTTGTCTTTTTTCGTTATTTATTATTTTTGTTTAATCACTTGATCATTTTTGTTTCTGAGAATTTGTGCTCAGTTGTTGACATAACTGAGAATGAACCACTCCTATTGACACAGTTGTGATTGTGAAACAGTTGCACACCTTTAGCCTTATGTAACTACTGAGTGTTTTTCTTTATATTGCCCAATGCTAGCTAGCTAGATAGATAGATAGATACTTTATTGTCCACTTTCGTGGAAATTTGCCTTTGGCTTCACCATCATTGCAATCAAAAGTCACACAACACGGGCCACCAACAACACAGTACAGACAACATACAGGCTCAGACAACACAGGCCACAAACAGCCCAGTACATGGACAAAAAAACAACACAAACAGAGCTTCAGGTACCTAACCAGTACCATGGTTAAAATGAATATTTCGTTAAAATAACACTAAATGCCTGGTTATCCTTAAAATCTGCTCAATTTTGTTTGTTTTTTGCAAGATGTAAATAATGTAATGTATTCATGGTACTAAAACCACAGGTCTTAATAGACTGATTCATGGGTGCATTAACCAACGCATGCCTGAATTCCAATTTCTAGCGTTGCATGGCATAGGGAAAAAATATTGAGCTACTTAACATACAGAACATTTGAAGACCATCCTGAAGATTGATCCAAAGTGCATTAAGTAAAGCATTTCAGCATGTCTGTTTGGCTCTGATGACACAACAGTCTTTTGCATCTCCTGTGTTCTTGCTGTCAAACAACTCGCAGCAACAGTGCATGGTCATGTCATGGATACCTAGCCATCAGAATCTGTTTGTTCAGTTTGTAAGGAACATACTCAGAAATGCCATCATCAGTGCAGATGATTTTATTTAAATGTGTTTCTGTGTTCATGGCTTAATTTTATGTTTAAGCACTGCTGGCTGCTGCAGTGAAGGATGTCTAGCCATAAAAGCAATTATCACGAGACTGCTTCTAATTGATGTGAAGCTATCACTGCAAAATTGCAACGACTTGAGATCCATTTTTGTTGTATATTTGTGTTCTGTTTTTGCTGCTGCAGCATTTGACACGGTACACTTGTGTGTTTGAGTGAACAAGCGTGCGCACGCGTCATCCTTGAACTCATCTGGACTATTCTACAGCTGCGCTATGTTATTCCTTGATTACATACTAAGAGATTGCATATTATCACAAAGATGCACTACTACACTCTATGGAACAATGGACTGGTGTTTTATTTTCATTGTGGTGCTTTTACATCAAGGAAAGCCATTAATCACTCAACTCACTAAGTTATAATGATCATAGGTCTAATCAAGTTAATGAAACTCTGTCAGAAATATAGGGCCTAATGGTGACACCTTACTTCAGACAAAAATCCTCTGCTTAAAAATACATGCCATGTTCTGTGGAAAATGATCAGTGCAATGTTTGATTCTCTTGTATGTGGAAGTGCTACTGTAATTTATTTTTTGTGCGTACCCAGTGCTATAATGATGTACAGTATCTTTTGTTAGGGGAACCCACAGGAAGACTGATATGCTTTGTCAAGGAATGTTCCTGATCAGTGATAATTCATCAACACAACAGCCTCACACAAGGGAACATTACGATACTCTTCTTCCATGTCTTTTTGTCCCTGTGTAAGAGTCATCATCTATAATCTTTGATCAGTGAACACTTGGATTGTTAACTGACTCCAGTGTACATGGTTAGGTGATATTCCTACATACAAAGCTCACTAAGGTCCGCATTGAAGTGAGTTGAATGTATTTATTATTTTTGACATAAGCAAAAAGCACTCCAGAGAGTTAATCAGCGTTAGCAGTTGGAAGAGATGGCTGGTCCAGGTCACACACCGTAATGGGGCTTAATCGGTTATAAGACATTGACCTTTGTTACGTTTGTAAATGTATTCGCACAATTTATGTCTCATTCCACTTACGATAGGAGAATCAATGAAAATCATTGAGATTGAGTAAAAAGAAATCTGAAAAGTTTGTCTTGATAATTAATATGGTTATGAAATACTATATCATATTTAAAAAAGGGAATCTACATAATTATAATCATCTACTGTACTGTACCATGGAATTAACCTTGTCTACTGTATATGTATTGCTATTATTTTTTAAATAAATATGCTCTATGCAAATGGCAGCAAAAACAATGCCTTGAGTTTGGGATTCCTTTACATATAATTTCCCATTACCATATCTATCACCAGAGAAACATCGATTGAGTGTAGTTCACATACAGTAAACTATTCTAAGTGGTGTAAATGTACTGAATTGTGATTCTGGCTCTTTGTAAGATTGCTTTAGACCGATATACTATCTACCCATAGAATGATAGTTTATCTGAGGGTTTTTATGAGGGCTTTTCTTAAAACTAATAGCTGTGGAAGTAGGGGGAGGAGGTCCGTGGGATATGAGAAATGGTTTGATGTCAATATATTTAAAATTGAACAAGCTATTGAAATTTAAAGCGTAAAAATCCCATTAATAAGGCATTAGGTCATTGATAACTGCTGAGGGTTTTTATAAGGGCTTTTCTTCAAACTAACAGCTGTGGAAGTAGGGAGAGGAGGTCAATGGCATATGAGAAGTGGTTTGATGTCAATATATTTAAAATTGAGCAAGCTATTGAAATTTAAAGCATGAAATGCTAATAAATAAGGCATTAGGTCACTGATGCTTATTTCAAGGGATTTGCTAAGGGCGTTTTGTCAAACTAACTTGTGTGAAAGCTTCAAGATGTGTCACTATCCACCAAGGCAGTGGTTTGAGATTTCAAAGTTGAAAAACAAAAACAGTAGAAGATTGAAATATTCCATGTTGCACTTTTACGACGGTCTCTAAGTATCCCAGAAGTGGTAGACGTGATAGACCAACATTCACTCCTTTACGCTCTCAACTGCATCGTAAGCTGAGGTGTTTTTGAGTTAATCAAACGTGTGAGATGCCAGCCTAATGTAGCCCTCCAACATATCCGAAAAACAGGGATTAATTGATGCTTAGGGACGGATATATTGACGGTAATAACCGCGAGAAGCGGCGAATGTCAAATATGAAACTATCTTAACCTAGGTAATCAACCTGTCACGCAATGAATCCTGTCCGCAGTGAGTTTGGCACACGTGAACTAGCCTACTGCAAACTGCTAAATTAGGCAACACGGTGGAACATTTTTAAAAAGACAGTCGTATTTGTTGAGCTTTTCAAACCAGTCCAAAGTGGTTTAGAAGAATCAACAGGTCGTGGATTATCAAGGGACCCTAGGAATAACGTTATGAAGCAGAAATAGACAGATGGGGTCCATGGTTTGTGGGCTGTTTCGGATAAATGAACAGAAATGTATGCACGCTTTTTATTGTCATTCTCTGATTAGGGTTGATGATCGATAAGAAGTGTAATTGATAACGAGCATATTACTGTAAGCCCCACAGCTACTGGGCGTTTGTGCTGTGTGGTGAAATTAGTATGTATTCAAAGACCCATCGTTGTGGGCATATAGTGTTTACTTGGCTCCACTGTCATGTCAGAACATGCAACAATATTTTATATCAGTTGTTATGTCATTTGTGTTTACTCTCAGCACAGCAGCATCTAGGTGTCGTCTGTTCGCTATGCCTATGCACTGTGGTGTTGTTACTTTTTTGTCGTGGTGCCCCGACCCGCACCAGCACCTCCTGAATTACAAATGAAGCTGCCTATAATGTTTTGGCCTAGCTATATTGTTTTGGAAGCCAACGTGGGCAAAAGCTGTCCTCATGGAACGTTGGGTGTGGGAAAATAAAGCACGGGAGTGGCATTATATATAAGATTATATATAATCTTTGTTCCTGATATTTAAAATGTTACCTATGATTCCCCCCCCTCTATTTGAGTTTTCTATCTGATGGGGAATAATCTTGTTAAACCCTAAACAGATTATTCACGTAGGTAGACAACATAGTCTTTTTTGTATTAACAAAATGGTTATACAAGTAATCAGGCAAACAACAACAGCACACATACATCTGATGTCTATTACACAGATACACATGAAGAACACACAATTAAAAAACAAGCAAAACAACAATCACAACGAAACTAAAAACGGGTACACATATACACACATATATGAAATAAAATGTATTAATTCAGAGGCCTCAGGGAAAAAAGTTTCATAGTGCTTCAAAGCCTTTTTACTTTTTCTGTTTAGAAAACAGAATGATTTGAATAGAGAATTTAATTCCAATAGAAAATGTGATCTTGGGTATTGATTTAGAAAATTTCTGTTTGTGAATAAAAAAACGTTGCATGTAAATTAATAGAATTAATCAGATATTCAAGAGCACTATTATCTGGATTATCATAGTAACAAATAATATCTTTAAGATCAGAAGTGTATCCAGAATTAGCAGCTCTAAAAAAGTGAGACTCCAAATGTGTCAGAAATAGTTTCCACATTATGTTTACAAAAGCCACAGAGAGCATCAGTGTCTGTAAACTTAGCAACAAGACAGTTGCTAATTTTATATTCCTTAGCTTTGTTTGGAATACAATATTTATAAGGCAAAAGCCAAGCACTTCTCCAGTTTATGTTTTCAATTTGAGACCTCCAGAAAAACTTGCCCCTAGGTACAGTTTTATTCTTTCTTTAAAAAGTTTGGCGAATATGCTTATTGTTACATTTTATGTCTGTTAGCTCAACTCCATCCAACATCAGCAATGGCTGTGTTATACTGTTCTCACAATAACTCAAGTGGTTTTTCACAAGTTGAATCAATCCATTTGGAGTAGTACAAGTTAAAAAATTAAATTCCTTGAAAGGAATTGGAAAACTGTGCAGACATAAAGCGTTCATAAGACAGCATATTACCCAATTCATCAAAAAGATTGAGAATATGATTTATATCTCATTGGAACCATTTAGGAAATAATACAGATTTGTTTCTGATAGTTATGTCACAGCTGTTCCAGAGGAAGGTTCTGTGAGGTGAGAAATTGTGGACAAAAGACAGCTTCCAAGCTAGAAGGGCTTGCTGATAGAATTGTGACAATTTGATTGGCAATCTGAAAATATGAAAAAAATAAAATTTCAAAAGAAAGGAATGACCCCCAATTTTTTGAAAATGTAATTTGGGATGATATACCAAATTGAATCAGGATTTTAAAGAATTTTTTTTAACCAGTTAACCCTGAAGGTGTTAACAGTGTCAATGAAATCCAGGACTTCAAGACCTCCCTCTGCTTTACTATTAGAAAGTACACATCTCTTAAGCTTATGTGATTTATTCTTCCAAATAAAATCTAGAAAAGTTCTATTTACTTCTGTGGCTGTTGAATCATTTACAAATAAGGATAACGATAGATACACAAAATGAGATAGGCCATCTGCTTTTGAAAGAAGAACCCTGCCTAGGATAGACAAGTCCCTTTGAAGCCAAATATTAAAAAATAGTCAAAACCAAATACCTTGAAGGACTGTAGAAGAAAGTTGTGTTCAATTGTGTCAAAGGCCTTATAAAAGTCCAAAAACAAAATGAGTGCCTTAGAATGAACTGCATCTGCATATTCCAACAAATCTAAGATGAGTCTTATATTAGAACTAATATGTCGGTTTTTCACAAATCCTGTTTGAGTTTCAGCTATGATAGGATCGAGCCCTTTCCTTAATCTTTTTGCATATGCTAAAGCCAAGATCTTATAATCTATTGTTAAAAGAGTGATAGGATGCCAATTATCTATTAATAAAGGGTCTTTATCGGGTTTGGGGATAAGAGATATAATGCCCTGTTTCATTGTAGCCACCATCTCTCTCTCCGACTTATGCATTCTTACGTACATACCAATTAATGGATTTTGAATAAGTTCCCAAAAGTGTATGTACAATTCAACAGATAGACCATCGATTTCTGGAGATTTGCCTTAATGTATCTTTAATTTCATTAGCTGACAAGTCAGAGTCACACACACATTTAAATTCTTCATCATTTTAGGGATATTAGCATTTCTGTGTAGGAAACCTGCACAATATTTTGCATAAAATTTGGATTCATATAATTTTTCATAAAATGCAGTAACAAAATTAGAAATAAAATTTGGATCTAGATGAAGCTCAGTCAATATTAAGGGCAGTTAATGATTTCTTTTTAAAATGTCTTTTCTCAAGGGCAAAAAAGTAATTTGTGTTCCTTTCCCCTTCCTCTAGCCGTTTGGCTCTAGACCTTATAAACACTCCTTTCACCATGTCTAAATAAATTTGATCCAACTGTAGCTGGATGTCTTTCAATTCGAGTTCTTCTTCCAAAGTTATATTTTCTTTTGTCAGTATAAGGTCAAGTTTGTGCATTAAGTCAGCTTCTTGCACACTTTTTTGTTCTTTAGTTCCTTACTTCTTTTAATAGCAACATATCTGACTTTATACTTAAAGAATTCCCATTTTTTCCTGTAGTCATTGTTTAAGCCATCATTGAGGATTTCCTCTACTAGTTTTTTAATAGTGTCATTGAATAAATCATCATTTAAAAGAGAATTGTTGAATTTCCAATACCCTTGCATGTCAGAGGTCTCCTGGGTACCACCTAATTTAAAAAATATTTGCTTATGATCCGATAAAGGGGCATAAAAATGATTAACTTCTTTCACAAAATGAAGGGTAGAGGAATAAATAAAAAATAGATCAATTCTTGATTTTAAAGTTAGTCTTCTATGACACCAAGTGAATTATTTTGTACTAGGGTTGACGAAACACCATGCATCAGTCAGAGAAAGCTTGGAGCAGAGCAATGAACAAGGTTATTGCTCTGTGAAGCTTGGTTTAGCCTAGGAGGGTATCTATCCATCATATCATCAGGACATTCATTAAAGTCACCACAAATAATTATATACGAATACATATATATATATATATATATATATATTGCTTAATTGTCAGTGCAATCCATCAACCATCCCCAGAAGGCACTGTTTCAAGAATATCCCCTTGAGGTTTAAACCAAATGAACACTAAAAGTGTGCTGAAAGAAGTGTGCTGAAAGAATTCCACAGAGAGTGAGGTGGTGATTAACAACCATTTGAACTGGCTTAACACATAGTGACAGAAAAGGCAATTCTATAGCCCTAACTATTGTGGATTCAAAATAAAAATGATTTAAGTGTTAATCTAGGCAGAAGCTATAAATAAGAGGATCAAGGGTTTCACATTTAAATATGCTGACAGGGGTGCAGCAGAGTTCCACCCCTCCAATCGCTAAACACTGGCTACTCTACAACAGAGTCTTTTGTTGAGGGTGGAATTCAATGAAGCGTCATGTTGCAGCATGGAGAGATTCAGAGTACAGCAAAGAATGCACAACCTTGGATCTCTGTAGAATCGTGAGCTAACAAAGTATTTATACAGGGGAGTAGACACAACTAAGTGGGTGCTTTGTACAGATATGGGGTGAGTAATGTAGGGGAGAAGTGAGATGAGAACATACAGAGTGTATGAGAGATGTGGGGTACAGAGTGTACCCTGTCCTTGTTAAACCTTTTGTTTAGACATCTTGAGACCCCCAAGGCCCACGTCAGACTTTTATTCATTGATTTTTCCTCTGCATTTAACGTTATCCAGCCACACTTACTTGCAGAGAAATGTTTTTCCCTTTTTAAACTTGATTTTAACATTGTTGGTTGGACAGTGGACTTTTTAACTGACAGATCACAGTGTGTGAGGTTCAATTGTACTTACTCTAAACAGCTGTCCTCTTGCACTGGTTCTCCTCAAGGTTGTTTGGTTGTTTGGTTTGTCTCCCCTTCTTTACATTATGCATACCAATGACTGTCAGAACAGTCGTGAAAATAGGCACATCATGACATTTGCTGATGATTCTGTGATTGTTAGCCTTCTTCAGGGGCAGGAACAAGATCATGGACCCATGGTTGATGATTTGTGTCGTGGTGTGGTCAGTCATTCCTTCACCTAAATGTGTCTAAAACCAAGAATATGACTGTTGATCATCACCCAGTCTCATTCTGACTGTCATAAAAGGTTCTGATATTGAATTAGTGGACAGTTACAAATATCTTGGCACAGTTATTGACAGTAAACTGTATTTTGAACCTAATGCAGATGCTGTTTTTAAAAAGGTACAACAGCTCTCATCTTTTCTTTTTGAGGAAAATTAACTCTTAATGTGTGTGCAACCATGATGGCACTTGTTTTATTGAGTCTTTCCTAACCCTCTATGATAGCATGGTATGGCAACCTCAACTTGTCCAACAAAAACAGAATAGGCAAGTAAAATGATTGGAGTAAGTCAGGCCCAGCTTACTGACATCTAACATCAACAGATTCTCAGGAGGACCAATGCCATTTTGGATTGCTCTGATCACCCCTTGCAGGGGGAGTTTGAGTTATTGCCATCGGGCCGTCGTTTCAGGGTGCCTGCGGGAAGTACAAAGAGATTTAAGGCATCCTTTGTTACAGTAGCCATTGGTCTGCTGAACTCCATCAAATGTACACTGAACCTCATATGGAGATTCACTCAACATATGTTATGATCTGTTGCCATTATAGTTTACAGTTTACAGTTTCGTCATTTAGCAGACGCTTTTATCCAAAGCGACTTACAAGTGTGCACCAGAAACTGGCGATAGGATCAAGAGTAAACAATCTGTGGTATTACCCGCATCATAGTGCCATACTCCAGTGCATAACTCAAGTGCATAGCTAAGTACAAACCTGTGAGGGGAAGAAAGGGTTAATATATAGACTTTTTTTAATTGAAATTTTATTTTTATTTATTTATTTTTGGGTGAAGTATCAAGAAGTTACGTGAGGTACTGTTTGAATAGGTGGGTTTTTAGTCTGCGGCGGAAGATTGAGGGTTTCAGCTGTCCTGACTGCGGTGGGAAGCTCATTCCACCACCGTGGGGCCAGGACCGAGAATAGCCTGCATCTGGTTGAGCTCCCCCGGGTGCCCGGAGTGGTGTGATTCTCAGTTGCCCGGAGGAGGCAGAGTGGAGGGTCCGTGAGGGTATATAGTTGGTAACCATTGCCTGTAGGTATGAGGGTGCTGTTCCCCTTGCATTATCTATTGCTTCTGCACTTAGAACTGGTGGGGTGTTCTTTTTAATGAGATTTTGTATTGTCTGATTTGTATTGTTATGTTTTGTTTTTAAAATTGATGTGATTGTGGACTGCTTGGCTTATCATGGCTGCAAACCTAATTTATCCTAGTGGGACAATTTAGCTGAACTGAACTGAACTGAACTGAAATGAACTATGAGAAATATTGGGTAAGTGATGTAGATAGATAGGAATGGGTGAGTCACGTAGACAAATAGAAATGGTTAAGGGAGAGGTAATGACAGTGTAATAAGAAAGTACATAGTGTTTCCTGGTAATTTTCCCTGTCATGTTTGTACCTGTTTGTTGTCATTATGCTGCTGCCGGTCTTGGCCAGGTCTCAATTGAAAAAGAGATGAATCTCAATGGAATTGTCCTGGCTATATGAAGGTTACATAACGAAAAAAAGAAAAGCAAAGTCTGTATACATAACAATAACATAACAATACAAACTCATCGGAGCAGTGTTAACACAAAGCTCTCAGACCTTTCTTTGTTTTGTCTGGAGTGAAGAAGCAACATTTTCAAACAGAAGATCTTAAAACACACTTTTTCAATCAATATCTGAATTGAAAAAACAAAACAAAAAAAACAACAACTAACTATACTGTCTATACTACTATGTACTATGCACTATGCTACTTTGTCTACACTACTATTTACTATGTTACTATGCGTTTACTACTATGTACTAAGCTACTACATCTATACTACTATGGTACCATGTCTATAATGCTATGTCTATACTACTATGCACTCAATGTGAATCACTCAAGTTTTGTACTGCTAGACGAACAATACCACTTACCCTTAACCACCAGAGGTGTACCCTCTTGCTGACTTGTTGTACACAATTTGTAAGTCGCTTTGGATAAAAGCATCAGCTAAATGATAAAATGTAAATGTAAATGTAGAAGATAAATATCAGCACTTGGTATAGAGATTTTATTTTAATTTTTAAGCCCTTTTTAGCTGGATAAATTGACTGAGGAAACACATTTTACACACATGTATAGCCAAGGCCTGGAGAGAGTAACGTCAGCTCCAAGGGGGAGAGGACTACAAAAGCTCCATTGGAGCCATTGGTTGTTGAGTGAATTGCTCAGAGGTACTTCGGTCACTGAGGGAGGGGGGACTGTTTCTTGTTCTCTCCCATTCAGATTATCCCTGTCAGTCTCTAGATTAGCTCAGTCCTTAGGGTGTATAGAAGCATGGCTCTACTGGAAGATCTTCTATTTCAGTCCACCTGTTCAGTCACCCTGCTGGGGGCTGTTCTGTTCCTGCTGGTCCTCTTCCTCCTCTCTTCCAGCTCAAACTCCCAGGATCAGGGGAAAGAGCCTCCAGGACCCAGGCCTGTGCCCCTGCTTGGTAACTTACTGCAGCTGGATCTCCAGAGACCCTACACCACCCTTTGTGATGTGAGATATACTTTACATCTGTTTGTGCTCTATGTCTTTGTATTAGTGTGATTCTATTCATCACTTTGGTAGGAAATCACTGTGGGTCTTTATTGATCATACCAGTGGTGACATTTATTGACATACACAAACTTATTCCCCCCAGTTCTTTTTATGGTAGTTACATCAGAAAGGAAGAGTGACAAGTGTAACTTTAGTACCACATTTTGAGAGTATTGTGTTGGACTCCAATTATCTACAGCATTATTTTGCAATTTACAATCTCTTCGTGGCTAGCTGATCAAGAAATATGGGTTGGTGGGTCAGTCAAGTCACATTAGCCAGAGATGAACAATGTCTTCAAACCTAATTATCTAAAGATGGTAAGTTGGAGTGTTGTGTACATTTATGGAAAAAGACATTAGAAGTTGAGTACTTTTAGGTGATGTATCACATTCTTACTCCAAATGATTTGGATTAACTTGACAACTACACATACATGGGCTGTCCAAAAATGTCAAATTGGACATAATATATGGTTCTTGGTCTGAAGGGTTCAACTGGAGTCCAACACAATATACTTTCAAAATAAACATTATTAAAGTCGTTTAAGTTTCACTTGTCACTCCCTTTTGTTCAAGTTCAAGTTCAAGTTAATCACTGAATTGCCCTCTCAGAAATGTCTTTTAATGTGTAAGAGTAATGTGTCTTTCATAGAGTTACATGTAATCATAGTGTTTTGGGCTCAGTATGCGTGAGTTAAAAGTTACTGGAAGCCCACAGGCAATTATGTAACGGCTGGGTGCAAGACCTGTAAATTCACAAACCGTCAAATTGCGGCAACACATTCATACCAGCAAAGGAAAGTTTTTTCATTCAACCTTTATTTAAACTCAAAGATCACTGAGGTTGCCCTCATTTACAGTGATATCGAGTGACAGACAAGTAAAAAAACAAAAAACAAAAAACAGAAAAACAATCATATATATATATGTATGTACAGTCAAGTTGTTGGCATTTCCCTACCTACCTACCATAGTACCTCACATTTGCTAATTCCAGGAATCTCACCATATGATAAGCATGAAGTTAGTTTATATGTGAAGCTTATATTGAAAAATCTGAGTTTATGAGAGCTGCTCTAAGTGACACTGACCAAGTGTTATTCTAGGAATCCAAGTGTTGGCATTTAGCATACTGTATGTAGTAAGAGATTATTTTGACCCTACGAAAGAAAATGTTTTACTGAAGAAAAAACCCCATACATACATACATACATACATACATATTATACATGTTATTATACATAAATATTAGTCACATAAAGTATAGAAAATAAAAAAAAATAAAAAAAGAACAGTATAGTGCATTATTTGCTATATTTCTCTCTTGCCATAGGACACAAATATCAACCTCCACCATTAATGCCCAAACCCAGGGAACTACAGGCCCAAAGCCCCCAACCAGACTTTATGATTGACTTAATTGATTTTGTATTTAGATATGAATGGGTGTAGGTGTATATTGGTACTTTAAAGGTGCTATGTGTAATATTCAATCATTTGGAATGAGGACCATGTACACACTAGAATAAGTAAAAAAAAAAAAAAGAAAAAAAAAGAAAGAGCTAATAAATTGATATGCTAGCATAAAATGGCTGGTACCTACAAATTCCTCAAGGTGTCTTGTTTCCAGTGACACCTCTATCTCCGTACTAGCTTTAAAGAGTAAATACACTCACCATTTCAGCCTGTCTCCACCTACTGCACTATTTTTAACAAGACTAGGCAAACCTAGTTTAGCCGGACCCCAGACAAAGCCAGTGGGGATTTATGGAAGTTAATTGTGATAAAAGTAACCAAGTATGTGTCTGTCCTATCCTTGTAAATAGTCCTTGCACTGCAACAGGAAATAAACTTGGGCCCATTTAGAATGTTTATATTGTCATGTTTGAAAGGTCTATAAAAATGCAAAAATCAAGCAAGGTAAATTCCACTCAAATATTACTACTTCTCCATGTACTAATAATTTTAAAGGTCAATCAAACACTCCTACTACTACAAACTACTACTGCTGTTACTACAAGTAGTAGCAGTTGTACCACTACTACTAGACCTGGAAACCTCTAGTGACACCCAACAACCACTTCAAACACCCTAGCAACCACCCAGAATGCCATAGCAACCACCAAGCAACACCCTAGCAATCACCTGTAACACCTTAGCAATACCATAGGGACCACCTAGAATGCCATATCGACCACCTAACAACCACCTGGAACACCTTAGCAACCACCTAGCAACATACTATCGAACACCTGGAACACCTTAGCAACCACCTACAGATGTTGCTGGTTTAATTTGGGCAAATTGCTCTAGAAAGTGCAATTCTATAAGGTGGCATTCCTGCCTCCAGGGTGTGGGGTACACCAAGGCCCTGGTCAAAGGCTTTAGTGCACCAGTAATCCAGTCTCTTGTCTTTGTCCTAAATCATGGACTGACCCAGGTATGAGACCAGATAAATGCATGATGTACTGTAACTAGTCAGTCCAGTATAGTATCTTTGTTCTAAATCATAGATTGTGACCAAGGTATGAGACCAGATAAATGCATGATGTACTGTAAACTAGTCAATCCATTCTAATGACATTTTCTTAAATCACAGACTGTGACCAAGGTATGAGACCAGATAAACGTATGACATCCAGTAATAGGGGCACTTCACATGTGCAGGATAAACCCCATATGCTCGACTGGGGTATTTTTGTCAATTAAACAATTAAACAATTAAAATCTTGGTGATAAAATTCTGAAAGAAATCACACAAACTCTGCTGATATCAGGTGTATTGTCAAATATTTTGGTGAAGTTTGATCAAACCTTTGGCGAAATAGAAAATGTTGTGCATACAGTTCTAATTACAGCAAGACATTGAATGTCACTGCGAACTCATCGTTTGACATGTCTGAACACCATTTAAATCATGTGATATCGAGCATCTGCACAAACTCTGTGTCAATGTTGGCAGTGAATGAAAGTTTAATCTAATTTGGGCAGACAACCTCAGAAGATTACAGACCTCTAGCACATACTTTAGATCTTTAATGAATTTTCTAAGATTTGAACAATTTTGAGAATGTAAGAAACTACTTTTGCTGCTATAGTGCCACCATCAGGACTATTGGTCCCATATTTGAAGATGCCTAGTTTGGCTTATGGCTGGACCTATGTGCACCGTTTTGTAAATCTGTTTTCGTACACATTTAAAAAAAAAAAAAAAAAAAAGATCATACACCTTCACTCAACATATCTACTGAATATCATGATGATTATATAAAATGTTGATGACTTATGGCCAATTTTGTGCTAAGAGACGCACTTCGCCGAAGTCTGAGAAGTTCGTCCATTAACAGCGGCCATACCGTTTATCCGATCCAATTTGAAGATCTTTTGTGTATCTCAAGTTCCTTAAGCTGTCTGACAACTTTGGTGTTGATAGGACAACAATTGAAAAAGCCTTAGGGAAAAAACTGTTTTGCATAAAACACAAAATGGCAGCAATTCAGTATGGTAGACATAGGTGGTCCCAGAGGCAAAATTGTAGAGCATGTCCAGTTGCATATGTGTATTACGTATTATGTCACTTGGACCTAAGGTGTGGGACTTGTGTGAACTTCGCTGCTTGGACCCCTAATTATTTCAATTGACTTGAGCCCTAAAAATAAATGCCCTTTTACCAGTTTCTGGGGAATCTTTTGAAACAGAAAAGAAAAGATGATCAGAACGTAAAAGAGTAATTGAAGTAAATACACTTAAAGATGAACTGAAGCCAATGAGTTTAGTTGAGTGCATCTAACATAACACAGTGGTGAGTTTGATAAGGACATCCTAGAGCAAATCTATACAGGCTATTGTAGAGTACATTCAGAGGCAAAAGTTGTGCTTTTGTGTAGTAGCATAGTCCAAAATAAGCATTAATAATTGTGTTACATGTTTTTTCTTAACATTACATGTAAAACAGTTTTTAGCACGATAGAGGACACCAAGTCTGAAATTTATTTTCTTGATGACAGAGTCAATATGAGGTTTAAATGACAGAATCTAACCACAGACCCAAATATTTAATAACATTAACATTTACAAGTGGAGAACTGTTGTCATAAATAATGGACAGACTGTCAGAATAAGACCTAAGACTGCCTTGTCCCCAAAAGCATAATATTTCTTTCTGTTAAAGGTGCACAATTTAAGATTTTGAACATTAATATAACACCAAACAACTATTTGTTATGTAAAGATATAGTGAAGTAATTAGCCGCATGTGGGTATTTATTATGTGCACGTTGCCTGTGTGTGTCCCTTCCCCCCTTCCTATTTCCCCACATGGAATGCACCTGATCGGATAAATGCACTGCTAGTTGGGCGGTCCGCGGTTCTCTGCTCAAGTTTTCAAAAAGAAAATGGCGGCTTTCTCGATTATAAACTTTATCTTTTCTACCTACCAAGTTGAACCTAAAATATGTTTCTGACAACATTTTAATCGAGAAATGGGACAATCAATTGCTTGATCTTGAGTCATGTTTAATCTGCAATGCCTAGTTTGACAGTTTGATCTGAACTTAGTTTGCTGATCCTGTAAATCCTATTGGAAGGAACACATTGTTTTGGTCTCCCCCCTCCCTCTGTATGTGTCTCTATCTCCCTCCCCCCTCTCTCTCCCCCTCCTGTTCAATACTCATTTGCTGCACTATCGATACCAGCTGCCTGACAGACACACATAGGCTAGGCACCACACGCACACACACACACACACACACACACACACCCACA
>OMKL01044038.1:0-11692 GCA_900302295.1 Parasudis fraserbrunneri
CAAATAAAGACTCGCCCCCTGATTTACTAAGGCAGGCGCAAACCAGGTAGATTTAAATAATTTTTATGTTAAAATTGAAATGTGCTTTCACTGGCCAGTAAATAGCATGATTGAATAAGCTGTTTTTCCTTTAGTAAATCACAAATTCCTTTAGATCATGATGTTGGGCTCAGTGGTCGATGACGCGAAAAGATATACAAATACATCATCATGGTTATAATTTGGGGTTTAGATGGTTTTTTTTTTGTGTGAAATAATGAATATTTGAAGTCTAAAGCTCTCCTCAAATCATTAATCAAGTTAAATAGCCTGAAAAGGGAAAATAAAAATCATTATTTTATGTCAAAGTTCACCATTTTTTCTATGCTTGACTATGTATGGGGGTCGCAATTCACGAAGGAGCATCCCTCTGTTTTTAGGGGTTGTGTAGCAAAAAAAGTGGTTGAAAACCACTGATATACAGTATGGGACACACACAGGGCAGCATGGGGCTTATTATTCAACTTCCCTCTACTGCAAGGGGGTCCTTGTTATTATCTCATTACTGAGTTGAGAAAATTCTCATGAATTTCCCGTGAACCCAGCGTTTAAAACACAATGCTCACATCAGTGCTCACATCGCACTGGTTACACATCGCATGTTTCATTCCTCAGGGGGACAGATGACCAGTTGCTGTTTTGAGCTGGTCGGTGACTGTTAATATTCTTGTATAGGCTGCAGCAGGGCTTTCACAGTTCTGTGCAGAACCAAAGACCACCAAAGGACCAAATGCCACATTCATTTTCAAAATGATAATCGGATATTATATTAATTTTAGTTTAATTTTGGGGAAGCCTGTTGTGGTAGCTCTGTTTATTTCTGCTGTGTTTGATAGTAAGCAAAAGTATTGATTTGGTGAATCCCCAACCTTGAGTTTACACCATCTAGATGAGATTTGGGTTATACAAGTTCATGGAAGCACATTCTTCAGTTTCACTGTCTGCCCTCAACCACTCCACATTACCAGCCCACCTCAGCCTGAAATGCTTGAACAGCAGTATTTCCAATGCATACCATTTATTTATTGGCAAAACTTCACTTTAGGGGGCACAATGATTAAGTACCATGGGAACTAATGAGGAACCACTGTATATTTTAACAAACCATTGATTGACCGTCAGTTACTCAAGTTTCAGCATGGCTACTTCGCCTCCCAGTGACATTTTCAGAACTATCCATTTGACTCTCAAATCCCCATTTTTTACTGGCTTAAATCTAATTCTAAACATTAACTATCAATTAGATAATATTTGTTCCTACGTTTTGTTAACATGTAGTGCCTCATTAGTTCCTTGGTACTTCATTATCATTATTAAGTACCAAGGAACCCCCCCCCCCAAAAAAAAAAAAATAATAATAATTTTTTGTATTTTTTGATTAATTTATTGTACCAGAAAGGCCCACCACAAGTAGATTTATCAAACTTGCTTGTCTTTCTTGAGCACAGTCCTCAACTGCTCCACTGTTTTACTGTGTATCTATCTCTTGCCTGTCCCAGCCTGCCCCACCAATGGGAGTAGCCAGGGACATTCAGGATGATGTTTTCCTCTCTAGTTGAGGTTAGGGTAGGTGTGAGGTCTCCATAAAGGATAAGGTTTGGGTTAAGGTAAGAGTTAGGTTCATAAACAACCATATAAACATGTGAAAATGGGGAGTCCCGATGTTCGTACGTTCCTGTGGCAAACACTGACTAGAATTGCCTTAAACCTAAGACTGTTTCTCAAACACTCCCAATCTCACATCTGACTCCACAGTAAAGCTAATTCTGAGGTTATTTCAAGGTAACCAATTTTGTGTCAGCATCCTTTTTTTGCATTGCAATGAACTAGCTCATTAGCTCTCAAGAGGACAGACACTGTTGGAATGGTGCTGAATTAGAACAAGTTTTGATAGAACCCTGGTCCATGTAGGTCATTATAAATAGCTGTGCAGGAGACGACCAGGAGAATGAGGAGGAGAAGGAGAGAAGAAGATGTGCGACTCTCTCTTTCGGCCTAGTTAGACCCTGTTCTGAACCAAAGCAGGTGCTGTATACTATTTACCTCACAGGTACAAGATGTGTGGAAATGCTCCTGGATTCCATCTGCTCACAGTGACATCATGGTGTATTTTGATAACTGCAAAGAAGTACCAATTTTTAAAGGATTTGTTGCATTAGGTTAAGATAATAATTTACTATACTACATATTGAGGGTGTAAAAACAATAATTTAGGCACTGAGATACATCGATGTGAATATGGTAATCCAACTGCATCGAAGTTGATCATCAATAGTCATTGAAATTAATGTCTTAATTAAATAAATAAAATTGGATGAACAAATGACTTGGTTCAAAGGTTTAATTGCATATATTAAATTACTGTGAAGTCCCTTCACATCTGTATGCATATTACACATTTAAATATATCAAAGTAAAATGGACAAAATGGAAGATTTTATTATGCATCAAATGTGTAACGTAGTTGTTGGATTGAATCGTTACACCCCTACTGCGTACATAAAAAAATTTTTTGTATGAATGCTAGAATACGACATTCGTCTTCAAGTACATAGATGCGTGCTTACTGTCCTAAGATGTGAAAATGACACAAGTGAATGGTGGAGTCTACTTGGAGCCTGCAGTTCTCTCAGAAATATTAAGGAAAGGGTGTGTACAAGTGAGACCATGGTCAGGTGACCTCTTATTCATGCCTCCGCTCTCTGACTTCCTCTTAAGTACATGGAAATAAATTGTTGTTTTTCAACTAGAATTGGAGATGGCATTGAGTCATCCTATTTCTCATTTCAAAAGAGTCTCAACTTGAATAGTTTCAGTTGCTAGGTTAGAGGGGAATACTATTCAATTGAACAATTTGTTATTTCTATGGTCTACGACAGCCTAATCAAGTATTTGTGAACATGAACAACTCTCTCCCAAAACCAGAAAACCAGAGACAAAAGACTTGAACCTGTGATGCAGTCGAGATGTAAATTCTGGACCTGCACCACAACTATTGGAAGACTGAATCATTTTTTTTATTTTTTTTAATGTTTTTTATTAAATACTCTCATTTTATCTGTTCTGAACCAGAAAATGTATCATTATTCCCAGAAAATCCCCTCTGGATGTACTCACAGTGGCTTTCCCAATTCATTCTCCATGAAGCATCACCAGATCTTTACATCTTGATGACATCACAGCTTCGAGTCTTAGTTCTCTGGCTTCAGGAAAGGGTTGTTCATGTTTGCAAATATTAAACGATTGCCATTCGCCTACAAGAAAGTTCCAGGTTGAGTGATTGCTAATCATTCGTTCACTTTTATGGAGATAATAACCAATGGCGTTCAGAATTAATGATATGACATACAGTACACACTCAAGTGTTTCCCTCACAGTTGTTGTGGCCACCCAGGATACCACACAGGCTTACCACAAATATATTTCCCTAATGACACAATACTACATCGACATTGTCTTTTGTCTTGCATGCGACCATGCACACAATTCTCCTGACACTGTTTGACTGTGTATCTTAACCCGGCCCAGCCTGCCACCACCGCAAATGACCTTTGGGAAATTTTAACAGTACAGCCTCAACCCCGCTCTGTTCCCAAAACACAATTGATCAGGGCCCATATTCACAAAGCTTCCCAGAGTTGGAGTGCTGATCTGGGGTCAGTGACCAGGAACCTTTGTCTTCATGATCTTATTTGAATGAACAGACTAAAGCTTACTCTAGATCAGTAATTGTAAAAATAATTTACCATCATACTGCTGATTTTTTTGGTCACTACCATCACCGTAGTGATGGACCAAATATGGAAATACCACAATATATTTTTGGAGATAACCTTTGACTTTTTTAAGATACCTTTTTGTAAGGGAAGAGGAAGAGGTTTTGCTGGTAGATAAATAGTCCATTCGCCTCTTATTTGTTATTTATGCATGTATATTCATCCCTATATATTCTGCTCATGAAGTTGTTTTGTGTCCTGCATCTTGGGCCCAATGTTTTTCCTGGCTTTTCGAGTGGTGGATTCTATGCAGGGATAATGATTTTAAAACTTCCAAAGACCAAACAACAAATGTCAGGGGCAAAAATAAGGTGGCTGTATCCCATTCAGGAGTCCTATGTAAGGAAAATACACAATTTCAACTACATTTTTCTTTTTTTACTATGTACAAATATTGTAATGTAAATCTTGAATGCACCAACTGTAGTGACCAGCGTTGCTCTGAGTGGACATGCTTGACACTCTTGAGCATGGCAATGACACTGCCAGGGTTAGGGGTTTGATTCCCACTGGAGCTTTGAGTAGTAGTGTTAGTAATAGTAATAGAAATGCAGCTATTCCTATTGTGTTTACAGGTATATAGTACTTGGTGATTACATGAGGCTGATTCAAAAAATATGTAAATAGTATATACTGGTGGTAAGGTGGGCCACCCAATAATTTAATAGGGAGGGCTGCTGGTTTCATAGGTGGGAATATTGGGATGTTTTAACTGGAACCTGTTCACCCTGTTCCTGTTCCTCAAGATTGTTTTCACTGTAACGTCATCTAGATATCTCTCCTCTCTAAACCTGATTTACTTATGTGTGGCAGTACCTGGGAGTGGTTAGCTTAGTGCCATGTGGTTGAAGTGATAAGTAAAGGTTGCAATGTTTTTTTGTCGTTGTTCCTCGGTTTTTACCACAGATTCTTAGAGGATTTATGGTGGTGGCAGTCATCTGTGGCTCAGGAGGTGGGGCGGTCATCTGGTAATCTGAAGGTTCCGGCTTCGATCCAGACGAGCAGGCTGGCACCTTGCATGGTTGCCTAGCTGTCAGAGTGTGTGTGTGAGTGTGAGTGTGAGGCATAAGTTGTTAAGTGCTTTGGATAAAAGCACTATATAAATGCAGTCCATTTACCATTTACCATTTAGTGGCAGACCAGGATGGCACACAGTTGAGAAGTGAAAGGAACCATATACGTACATGCTGCAAGACGAGAGACATTCCTTTTCAATGGAATTGCGTTGCTACGGAACAGCTTGGGCCCAAGTTTGTTTCCTGTCAGCCATTGATACTAGCAAACTTTGCACCAGGAAATAAACGTGGGCACATTTACAATGTTTATGTTTTCAAGTTTGAAAAGGTCTTATAGATTGTATGTTATTGTATCAGTTTGGGGTGTCTGTTTGTGTTGGCCGTTTCTCATATTGTGATCGGGGTGAATAAATCTTCCGGTATGTGTAGGGAACATTTTTCTGTGTATGGGGAACACTGTTCTGTGTATGAGGAAGACTGTGTTGTCTGCAGGTAACACACCACTGTGACATGTGGTTCTCACAGAGATGGGAGGGCTCAACTAGTACCTAGCGTAATAGTTCAACTGTCTCAATTTACTTAAGCTCATAGCTGAATACAGTAAGTTAAATGTTTGTATTTTGTCTAATCAAGAAAATATAAAGAGTAGAACATTATTATACTCTGGACTTTTGGCAGCGTCAGCTGTCTTGGCAGTATGGCTACAACTGAGTGACTTGTCCATCCCCTTTTGGCTTCGCTGTATGAGACTGGAATGCTAGCCTGTGGCAGTTTATTGAAGCAGAGCGATAAAGAGGCTGATGAAAGAAATACTCACACACCATTAAACCAGTAATAGATGACAATGATGATGATGTAAATTGAAACACGTCTGTTTGCACACCATTGTCACCATTTATGCCTTATTTTTAGCACATGTTAAAGGTCCCATATAATACTGCTTTTTTATAATACTATTTGCTAAAAATACCACTCAGATGATGCATTTTTGCATGCCTCTATACCCCTCTGTTTTAGTCCTGATATCGACAGGCTGTTTCTGTGTCTGTAACGTGCCCCAACGCCGCACTCCAGAACTGTGCATGAACTCCGGCACGCCTTGCTCGATCGAACGAACGAAAGTCAGATCAAACTGTCAAATTAGGGGTCGCAGATTGAATATGAATTAAGATCCAGCAATTATGTGGCCTATTTCCTGCATTAAAATGTTGTCAGAAACATATTTTAGTGACCCGTTTGCTGGATAATGAGAAAGTATATGAGCAAGCTGCCATTGTTTACACATGCGTTTTTCACATGCACACACAAGGAGAGGAGGATGAGGAGAGGGGCGAGCCTACCTTGATGGCATCATGTAATTACGGAAGTCCAAACAGCTCGAATTAAGGGCACAGTTTCTGAATATGGGCTGTGTGCATTTCTCTGTGGACTGAGCGTTTTTGATACTTTCACAATATTTGTATAGCACCTAGTCCTGCTTTATAATCAAAATGTCCCTTTCTACAATATGGGATCTTACAGGGCTGGCCAGAGGCGTACGTGAACTAAGCACCTGCTTACAGCCCCCTTGGCCACCAGAGGGTCTCCAAGAAAAAAATAGACAAAAATCAATACAATGGTGTGCATTCATAATGTTTCTGAGATGTCATCTAGGTTTTTCGAGGAGTCCACAATGCAACGTGCACAGATTGTCACAGGTAGCCTGCTGTAATGTGGATGCCTTCTAGCCACTACCCTCCTGTCTTTGGCAAAACCATACCACTGCCCTAGCGTATTGCATTGAACATTGACCACTCATATTCATGCAAGAACCCGAGGGAGACACAAACACAAACACAAATCTCACGTTGAATGGCTAAAAACCACCAACTAAAAAATGCTGATTTAAGGATTGCCACATCGCCGGGATGTTGCTAGCTAGCTAGCTAACTAACTAAGCTGCGCTAACATTAGTTGGTTTGGACGGTAATGACTAGAAAGCATCCACATTATAGCCAGCTGCCTCTGACCGTGGAAGAACAACGATCTGTGCGCGTTGCACTGTGGATTCTTGGGAGAAACCTAAATGACGCCATGGCAGCTTTATGAATACCCGTCATTATACAGCTTTACAAGAATTTACAAGATACAAGCAAAACAAGGCACACAAGAAATACAAAATACAGTTGCTCGGGAGCTGTAGGTGTACAAATGATCAAGCATTGACAATAGTAAATATTATTGCAGAATAATATCAAATTCTGCTTTGGGCCCCATAAAGGCTTGGGCCGGCCCTGCGGTATGATATAGTGATTGATACATGGTGTCACATTTTGTCACTGTCATTCCACTGTGGACAAAGAGAAATATCTCCCTCACTGTAATGCATCTGCTGAGGCCAAGTCGTACCAAAGGGATAAACACTCTTTGCAAACGTGGTCTTCCGTTATCACAGGTCACAGGTGGAGTATACCTGTGTGCATGTTTCCACTTTATTGCACAGAATAACCTGTGATTTTGGCAGCTCAAAGCCCTCTTATAACAGTCTGTGTTTGAAATGTGCTGAGACCTTTCCAAATGCCAGTATACAGTAAGACCATCAATTTACTGCATCCACCAAGATTCATCAACTGCCACAAATGAATGAAAAAGATATGAACCAAATTAAAATAAAGAGCTTTCTTTATATAGCCTATGTATTATCACCCAGATATACTGACAAAAGCATACTGTCTCTTTGATAACTACCGGTATATCAAATATAATATAAAAGGCTAGGCCTTTTAGTTTTTGTGAGCATGAGTATGGTGCATTCTTTCTACTGGTTTCAAGCATCATCCCTCTCAAAAAATAAGATTCAGTATTGTACCTTTTGTCAATATCCAAAAGGTACCATCCCAGGGCGGAAATGTACAATGTATCTTTCTTTCTGAGAGTGCTGTCATCATCCTGGGACACAGTGATTGGCTGATTAGAGGGGAGTCAGCTAAGCCCAGATCCCAGCTGATTCTCATGTGCAGTGACTAATCCCACCATTCTCAGACCCCTTCAGCAGTTGACTGTAGTTATACAGACACTATTTGTGTCCTGCATTCATACAGTATATGAACTGTTGATGAAAAAAGCAAAGGTAAATGATCAAGGCACATATATCATAAGTTCATATTGATGCAACCATAGGTCTCATAGCCTTTAAGACATACAACATTTCTACTATACTGTTCATATTGTGACCTCAGTTTGCTGACTAGATATGAATAAATAAAATGAGAAGTATTTCACATATGACATTATAATTTTGAGAACTGAACATTCTAATGATGATGTCACAATGGCTATTGGCCATTGAAAGCATTGAATTTAATATGGATTCTAATTCTAAGATTGAAAGCTGGTGAGTGGTAAAATTCTTAGAATAGACTATCAAAAAATAGCTGGCTAAAGCCTTATACAGTACATGCATGACTTTGTCTAAAATGTCTGGACAAAATAAAATAAGTCTAACCTCACTCATTTCTGTCCACCACAGTGTTGTGACAGTTTGGTGCTGCACTACCAGTGTTTACAAGTGAGATCACAAGACTTAGCATGTCCTTTAGGTCATGTGTCATACGTAACTTTCCACCATAACAACAGGAGCTACACCACACATGTGTCACACAGCTGCTAGGGGTAAACTTGAAATTGATCCCCACTGAGTCCCTAGAAGGGTTGGGGGCTAACTGTTACACAGGGCAGCAACAACTGGACATGACATTTACAAGTTCTCACATGGATGAATGCAAGCTAGCTCTATAGCTCAATACAAGTATAAATCACACTTTACTGTGTGTGTGTGTGTGTGTGTGTGTGTGTGTGCGTGTGTGTGTGCGTGTGCGTGTGCGTGTGTGTGTGTGCGCGCACGCGTTCATCTGTGTGCGTCTGTGTATGTTTTGTTTGTTGGAAAGGGTTAATTTCAGAGGTATTTATTTTTTATGAAAAATGTGTTTATATAGTAGTGTACTATACTATACTACAGTTCATGTAGTTATTGTATACAGTTATATATAGGCTAGTTGTCATTATCTGCCAGGAATCTCTACGTACCTGTCAGAATGACCTATGTTCTCCCTGTATCTTAGGTGAGGCACCTTCAGCCTGAGGAAGACCCCCTATGGCTGAGACACATCTTGTGTTTTCTGTGTCTTGGCGTGTGTTATGATTACCTGTGAAGATGTACCACAGTCTGTAAAACTGTTGAGTTCTTCATGTGTACCTACCTCAGTAAAAACTTCACAACATTTACAAAGGATGCTCTCTTTGTTTCATTTTTGTATCTATTGGCCCTCTGACTTTCCTTTTGTCCACTTGATTGTATCTCTGAAAAGACATTATTTCCCGTGTGATGGCACAATATTTTATAGATATAGTGTAAATGCATTGCAACAAATATTACCCCAGCTTGGCTAGATGGTGGCTCTACTATTAAAGGTCAACATTTTAACTTTGATAAGCCATAACTCCTACACCATGAGGTAGGCCTAGGTGTAGGATGTATGTATAGAATAGTGTGGTAGGCTACACATCATCCTCTGTTGTACATAATGCCTGGTACCAAGAGAAAAAGGAGGCACTGTGCTTCATTCACTGTATGACTCTTGTCTATCTCATTTATAGTGTCATTTGCAATCATTTTCAAATGAATGATTCATTAATATAAATTATAATGTGTAGCCTATGTGGCACATTTGTGTTTGTTGTATTATTCCAACATATTCACTGTAGAAAGATGTAAATTCAAAGGAGTCATGGTGGTCTGCAGGTACATAGTGATCAGATACTATTCAATGAATCTTGGAAAGAGCGATAACTAACATATCCCAGACTGTGAATGTGCCAACATTTGCAAACAAATTTGCTTGAACATTGCCTCAAAGGTTTTCACAAGCGTTTATCAGTTTTCATGTTCTGTAAGGTACCTACATTTTACAGTAGCCTGTCTCAGGGCCATGTGTAAACCCCAGTGGTGTAGTATATAGAATATAGAGTAGCTATACCTACCACTGGGTATTTAGCAAGGGCATCTGTTAGCATCATTACTTTCAAAATGACTGACAAACATACACCCCCAACAATGTTTGTGTGTGATGATATTTTCTCTTATGGCTAACAGTAGGCTAGCCTGACGCGTCAGACCCATGGAAAATACGCAAGCTAGCTCTCCAATGGAGGCTAACAGTAGGCTAATGCATGGAAAATGGTAGCCTATAGACGACGCTAGATACATAAATATTATGAGTGTCTTTTGTAGATCAGGGTCCTTGTCATGTTCATGTTGAATAAACAGACAGGCTTTGTCATGTCATGTTTTGCAGAAAAGATGCCTTGTGTTTGACTTTGATATGGATGTTGGCTTATGTATATTCTCATTCCAAATAAATAAACCATGAATGATTCAACTTCTGTGTTTTCTGTGATTTGTTTCTGATATCAAAGTGCTGGAGTGACTAACTATTGTATTCAAACTAGTCCTAAAGTACAATGTAGGCTACTATGAGCTTTAGACAAATAGCCTTGTACATATTTTCGGTCAATAATGAAATTGTACTGGGACAGAAAAAAAACCTTAAAATAAAAGTTTATTTGTTATTTGGAGCAAACCCTAAATAGAAATATATAAAAGCTAAGCACAGCTGGAAACCAAACACTATACAGTCTTACAGTAAATATAATTACAGGTGCAACATGTTTGTTTAATCATGCATTGTAGAGGAATAGATAAAATATAATGGTGAAAACTTAATAAATGTTAAGAAAATAAGTTACAATGAATACATACAATTTAAGGTACATTCTCCTCAAAGCTGTCCATACAAGTAAGGACTATCAGTTCAAGGAACAATATGAACTTTTATTGAACTGAGACTGACACAAAACCCAAAAATGACAAAAACCTTAAACCCTTTTATTCAAATATTTACTGGGACAAAATGATTTCCTAATTCAAATTGTCATGGTGATTGTACTGTACACATATAATAATTAACTACTCTATGGAATCACAATTCAGAATATTCTAACTAATTCAAAAAGATAATCAATATTCATGACTGCCTGAGATAGTAAAAAAAAAAAATAGATGTGTCATATCAAGTGGCTTTCTTGGGAGGGAATGTTGTATCGTACTGGACTAATTCATGATGACCCAAAACATTTCTAGTCTTTATTCTACAGTCACAAACTTCTGCACAAATTTTGTTTGGCTGAAAACCTGACTTGAGATTTACAAACACAACTCAAACTGTCAATCATATAGGTGCATAGATGCCACAGGGATTCACAGTAGATGTCTGAACTTAGTGGCAAGTACGGAGCCCTGAAGTGGCCATAGAGAGTAAAAGAAAATATATAGAGGCCACTAAGCTCTAAATGCTATTGCGTGTGCAGGAGATACAATTCGTTTCCATGTTTTGGTTAATTCGTTCACACAAATTAAATAATGAAATAATTTTGGCAATGCACAAGGCCAAGTCATTCATGCCAACCACCACCTGCTTAAGGCACTTGTCTGTGGTTGTAGTTAGCTATGGATAGAGACTCTTTAATTAAGCTTTACTTTAGCTTGGGGATGAGTATATGCTTTGCAAAGGATTATTGTTAGTAAAAGGCAACTAGAATTTAAAGTTACTTTAAGTTGGCTTGACAAAGCCAAGCTGTAATCGACAGAAAGATGTTAACATTTCCAACAAGCCATCCCCCAACTCTCTACGACAAACAGTGCAAAAGTTATTAAGGATTAAAAATCAGTTAATAAGGGGTTATATGTAGGATGGAGTGATGAAAAAGGAGAAGAAAGGTGTGTGTGTGTGTGTGTGCGTGTGTGTATGTGTGTGTGTGTGTTTG
>OMKL01044039.1:0-13446 GCA_900302295.1 Parasudis fraserbrunneri
GAGGGCCTAGTGTAAGAGGGGGGAAAAAAGTGACTCAGAAGACAACTGTGGGCAGGTCCCTCCTCTGGGATTTTGAATAATCAACAAGGATAAGGAAGTGGACTACTAGGTGCTTACTGTTTACTTTGTTTTGATTTTTTTTTCTCCCTCCCAAGGGGAAGTGAAGCTTTACCGGGCCTAGCTCTCTGGAGGCTGGCATGTTGGCAGTGGGATTTGTCTAGGACTTCAGTATAGTTCCCGTGGGACTAGAGCAAACCAGGGAAACAGAATCACAACCACCAGAGTATTATATAAAGAGCATTTGTCTTTGGAAAATATTGGTAAGGGGCAACTTAAAAAAACTCTGGAAAAAAAAAACGGATTAAAATAACAACTTTATCAAACTGGTCAAAAATTGATGTTTCCACCACCACACAGCCTTCCTCAGAATGAAATCTCATGACACTGTGAATAAAATTTCCATCTGAGAAAGGCCATGTGGTGGTAGAAATGTCAATGTTTTTTTAACCAGCTAAATAAAGTTGTCATTTTAAGAACAGCCATTGGGTGTTGTACCTTTTAAACAACCCCTTAGGAAAATATTGTCAGAAATATAAAATAGAGTTTAGAGTATAGCTGTAGACATGTAGGCACACTGAGACACATAAACTGTATATTCCTGACTGTCATCTTACCTCTTTTTTCACCTTTAGGGGTGATGACTAAAATATGGAACCAAATCAAAACCATCCCTCAAAACTAACCAGCTCTATTTATGAATATAAATTATTCAGTGTATTCAAATTATACAGATGGGGTCTGTCTAAGAATCAGACATGACACGGCTTCATTTCAATATAAAAAAAACCCAGTGACAATATAGATTCCATTCTGAGAAGTGACTCTTTTGAAATGTCCAGGTAATAGCCCACTGTCTGTGCACCTTAGCACCAGTATGTGGATGGATTTATATCAGCTGACAGAGAGAGGTAACGCAGGTGTGATGGGTACGTTTAATATCAGAATCATATGTTATGCAAAATCTATCCAAAAGTCAAAGATCCTTTTGTGCACAGGCTACATTCAGGTACATAACCAGTAGCCATGGAAACAATAGATTCAATGGTAACCCCAGAGGGGGAAAGATTTCGTTTGTTGTGATTTGTGAGAAATTGAAAACAAAACCAATTTCATGTTTTACTGTCCTTTACATGATAAAATAAGAAGTGCACTCTTTAGTAAAATGGCATCTATCTCTGATCATTTCTTCTTGGCTGGATGATTATGAGCGACTTCAGTTGTGTTTCAGGAAAGATACTTTCCATGACAAATTTGATTCCTGAAAAGACAGAACACTTTGTATGTGTGAACTGGAGTTAGATTTTTATGTTGTACACCATTGCATTGTGTGTATATGTAGTGTCTTGTAAGTCCATGTGGGCTGGGCACCCTGGGTGCATGACACTATAATAAACATAATCAAATCAAATCAATCAATCAATCAATCAATCAATCAATCAACCAATCAACCAATCAATCAACCAACCAATCAATCAATCAATCAATCAATCAATCAATCAATCAAATCAAATCAAATCAATCAATTTAGCTACATGGGTCGCGTCTGGTGGGCAACGAAAAGACATAAGGGTCAGAATTATGGGACATTGTGTAGGCTGGCTGAGACAGTGTGACTGGTAGTCTCAAAAGCATACTATGAGCGATTGTCACTCTTTAAACCCCACGGTAAATGCTTTTGGAATTTCGAATAGAATAAAGTATACCACCATGATTACATAACAATACTTAAGTGTTATCTCTGAGATTTTGGTTATATTTTGTCACCTTTTTTACGACAGCTAGAAAGATTGAGGAACCACAAACATAAGCAAACAATTTAGATATACACAAACATTTAAAGACCTAAACCAAGGACAGTGCAACCACCAATAGAAAAAACTGTCAAACAAGCCATCTTAACAGATTAAAAACATTAGGAGAATTTGTAAGCTCCACTTGTAATTCATATAAATGCAATGAAATTAAATGTTATTAAAAAGTCTCTTTTTGATTGAGTGGCATTTTATCCATGAGGAAATATGCATGACTATTGAAAGGCATTGGTAAACACCATTTAGACTTTGTGTGTGGTCCTCAATTCAGAAACTTGAGCTCCTCTATGTGTACATGTACATTACATTACTGGGGATAGAAGATCAAACCCTGAGGAATTGTTTCTGTGTGAAGATTTCAATGCTGTTTATGGGGGCTAACAAGTAATAGATCTCTCTTACAGCCCCTGGCCATGCAAGGTGCTTTATGGTACGCTGTATTGTTACATGAAGCAATTGCTTTTCAAATAAAACTCCATCATTTGTCAAATTTAACTCTCTGTATCTCAGAGAAATGCTGCTCCTTCAAATTCACCTGTATGCACTTTCTGATGACATAAAGAAGCTTGCCAATATTTGCTGATCTGCTTGTGGATATATTCTGCCTACAGTATATCAGCATCATGTAATCAGTCAAAGCTCAGCGTTTTTAAAGTGCTGCTTCAGAGAAAGAGGAGAAGTGATGGCAGGCACCCACTTCCCGCCGGTCTGTCTGTGGTCTGTGTTTGTCAGTTGATTTGAAGTTGCTCCACCAACATGCTGTGACAGGAAAGGAATTAACTGAGAAAGGGGAAAAAAGCATCAAAGGACTACACTGATAAACTATTAAATGTGTGATGCAGACACAAGAACATTACAATAAATTAAGCTATGATACATTACAATGTGTGCAACTTGGGAGAAAGTAACCATTTGGCACATAGCCTACTACTGTATGTGCTGTTTTGATAAGACAGCCTTACTATAGTGAGAGAATTATAATCATATCAGAGGACACACTGATTTTTAAATGAGGTAAAGTAGGTTCTCTTTAACATTGGGTAGAGAGGAAATGGAGGTTATGTAGGCCTACACCAATGTGGGGAAAGGGGGTAGATGTAGGCATAGCCGTAGACTGTATGTTGGCTGTCAGCAAGAGCGGTTTCTTATACAGTATAATCTATATTCATATAAGGGCTATGGATTGGCCTGGGGCGATTGCCCTCTCAGGGAGAAGCAAGACACCTCCAGCTTTCCAACTTCTAACTAAATCTCATGCTGGAATCTGCTACTTTTTCTGACACACAAACACAAAACTGGGTTAGCAGTGGCTTAAAACAGTGGTTCTCAAAGTGAGGACCCCACGGGACCTTGTGTAGGTTCCAGGGGGTCCCCAGCAAAATGGGGAATAGTTTACTTTCACTACTATCTCATTCACAAGAAGTTAGAGAAGTGGGCTTGTGACTGCAAGGTCACTGATTAGATTAGATCCCCGGACTGGCAGGAAAATCTGGGCTGACGGAGTGTATGCCCTCCACCCCCTCAACAAAAACTGATATGAGCAGGCACATATCCCCCAACTAGTGGAGCTGCTCAGTGGCCAACATACTAGGCAGGAAATATACCTTGCACTAGTCGTCTTTGTATAAAATAATACATTTACATACAAGCTGATAAAACCATTTGTATGCCCTAACACAATGAAAAAGTGTCCCAGCTGCAAATGCTCACATATTCTGGCCTAAATATTGTCTTAATGGTGGCCATGGCCCATGATGTTCTTTGGAATTATGTTGGACAACGACTCTCCCATTGACTCTCCTGTTTTCTCTAGTTAGCAGCTTCCTCACCTCCTGCCGAGGGCGCATCTTCAAAGGGGAGACAGACAGCAAAAGAGGGTGGAGCTTTAAAGAAGTAAAGATACATAGCCTATCATCAACTTTGTCACCATTGAGTGTATAGTTTACCTGTGCGCGAAAACGTTATTGCTTTGCTTGGACCGTTTTACATGGAGAAAATAATATGAAATATGAGGACAATATTTTCCTATCTGTTTACAAAGGGAAGAAGCAGTAGAAGTGAACTAAGCCACTGCAAGTGTTTTTCTAGCGAGTTAGATATATTCTTAGAAGATTGCCTAATAACTACAGCACGCAGATGTTTTCACAGCCAAAAGGACTAACAGGTAACCAAACACTTACAATGTATTATTTTAGGACTATGTTGACTTATATTAGCACTATGTTGACCATGTTGTCGTGTTTTAGCCTACATACTAGACTTGACTCGATATATCAATTGAAATGCGAATGGCAAAAGCGAGAGGCACATCCTTGTTTAAGTCGCGGGAAAAGAAATAGGCAGGTTTGTCACAGTGACCCACCTAAAGGAAAGATCAAGACATTTTTTATTTATTTATTTGAAGTTGTACATATAGCCTAATGTAAGTATATTCAACAAAACTTGCCAAAAGTTGTGGATGAATCATAATATTTGACTAGGCTGCTTAATTATTTATACAATAAATCAAAAGTGTTAGGGTTAATTAATATAATTTTTTATTTTGTAATTTGTTGATGTAATGTTTGTATTGATTAATTCGACTGGTCGCTGTGTAGCTGAACGAAAGCATGTTTTTAAGATATTTGGCCGTGACCTAGGTATAAAATGTTATACCATCAAAGTGGGGATGGGATTTTACTGACATAATTGTAGCAAACTTTGAATAGACCTATTGTTTTTACTTGTACGTAATAAAACATTTAAAGGGGCAAGTATGGCTGACAATTTATTTTATTCAAACAGAGAAGTAAAAAGTGTGGTAAGAGAGGCATAACGGAAGGACCTATTCAAAATTATTAAAGGGCATCATCTACTATATATATAATCTATAGCCTATATATATATATATATATTATTGAGAATCAAACTAGTTTTAGTATACATTAGTATACATATAGGTATTTTGTTTTCGCATACAATTCTCACCGATCAACTCTAAAGAAGATGAAGAAAAAAAACATAGGCCTACATTTGTAGGCCTTGAAAACAGTATTCAGACTACACTTGGAGTTAAATAAAATTAAGAAATGACATGCTAAATAAATGAAAAGGAATTTAAAAGTGCAAAGGCTTAAACAATATCAATAGTAAGTTGGTCAGCATGAATGTATTCTTTGATGGTGATAAGTCAACATAATTTACATTGCAAATAGGCCTAGTACAGTTTGACTGGCCATATTTTTACACCTGTTTGTCTGCTGAAACTTGCATCCTTCCGAACAAACAAGCACCATATTACTGTTAAAGAATATTTTCCATGTTCTTGTGTTTGTAAGGTAGTAAAAGAAATAGGAGGTCAATCTCTATGCCTGCATGCATTGAATTGAATTGAATTGAATTGAAATACTTTATTATCCTGTGGGGAAATTCGGTTCCCTACATGCATCTTTATTATGAAATTGGAAAGTTGGACAGACATGACTCCACACAGCGCACAGTGGCAGGTCTCGAAAAGGCTGAAATCAGATACATCTTTGTAAGATTTACATGTCCTTATTCTCTTTATTTTGGTTGACAAGAGACATCAAGTAATAAATTATACATATATTTACCATGCTATTGGGATGAAGAACTATGAATCTGACATTGAATATGCAATAGAGAATGCATGTTATGCAATAATGCACAAATCACTGGCTCGCTGACACTAAATTACCACGAACATACAGTTGTTTTCCAGATATAAACTATCATTGCAACAAAGGGACCCTCTTGTAATATTTCTAAATGGATTAACTATCCATCTCAGGCTCAATAAGTCAACTGCTTGTGTGACTGTTACAATGTATCATTCAAGTAAAAGTGAAGGCTAATGTTGAAAGCTCTCTGTGTTTTTAAAATTATGGGTTGGGGCAGGGACCCAGAGGTGGGCTGCAGTAAGATAAAACTGTGTCCCCAAATTATTCTGTATTCTGGAAAAACTCTATGTCAAAGTTTATGTATGTTATGTTGCCAATGATTTCCGCTGACCCTGCGACACAAAACACTGAGGTCTGGAAGTCTCAGAAGTTTATTTTTTATTATTTATTTATTCATTCATTCATTCATTTATTTATTAGTGCGCTCAATAGCTTACAGTATCAGGTTTGGGTCACAAGAAAATTTGGGTCCCAAGGAGAAAAAACAAATCAGTCTTCTAACTCATAGACAATGTGCTTACACTGTATCCAGGCTTAACCTCACACTTGCGCTTTGCCAATTTTTCCTTTCACAGGTTGAGTCAAATGATCACTAGTAGGAGAGTCATCTTTTCATATCCTATACTGTTTCTCCCTCTCTCTGCCTCTTCGCTGCGGCAGACTTGTAAACTAGGGGCTGTGCTGGGTCTTGGTCGGGCAGGTTTTATGACCAGAGCACTGTCGTCGTTCTCTACCCTCCTCCTCCTCCTCCTCTCTGGCTGCCATACCCTGGGGCCCCATGCCAGCTGTTTCCCTCAGGAGCTCGCAGAGCTACCAGCACTTTTGTGAATGGAGGAGGATGCTGCTCTCTTGTTTGTTTACGGTTGTGTCAGATTGGAGGAGAACAAGAACAAGGGATGGTTCCACCGTGCGTCTGACTTACATTCCCCAAAAATTACAGAGCAGAAGCAACGGCTCCAGGGCGACATGAAATAAATCAGCTTGACCTTTAACACCAGACCTTTCATTAGGGAATTCCAAACTAATTGCTTTACGATTTCATTATAACTAGAAAGCATCTCTTGGAGTGGATTTAAGTGAGCCCTTGAGAAGTAATCATATTGATGTTGGTCTGGCCATATTGACCTAACAAATTGAGATCAACAGAGGGGGTCATTGAATGTCTTGCTGACTGACACCTCCTGTGTGCCATTGAACCATTTACCTGCTCAGCCTGGCTTTGATGGATCTAGATATGAGAAAGGATGCATGTCATCCATGGAAGCTACAGTAGACCTCTTCATTGTAGGGTGACTTTACATTGTTTGCCCCCTCAGATATGATATCACACCCAATGATCCGACGACCAGATACTAACCTCTGAAGTTTCAGACTACTTTACTATTTCCTGCAGTAAAGATAATTGTAGATGTTTGGGGAGGGGGGTGGAGATGGGGGGTTGGAAGGCAACAGATTGTTTGGGGCCAGGACATGTTTGGAGCCAGCACAAGTCTCCTGTAGGTGGGGCCTTAGCTTCTTTTCAAAATTGTCTGTCAACTTCTTGAATTTTAACGAGTGTTTCATCAACTTTGGAAATTCCAAGCCAGCCTCTTGTGAGGGATGTGTGCTTAATATGGCTCAGGTCCCTTGTGCAGTACCTAGCTGGAGTGTCATGGGGACAGGAGCATGTGCCCATAATTATTTAGATAAAGTAATTGTTCTCCTGTTGTTTTTGGACTCCTGTTCTCAGGCTCCTGAATGCCGTCAGTCTCCAACTGTTGATGCCTTCTGCCGCCAGTGTGTAAGAGGCAGGGTATTTTACGGGGCTCTTTTCGTAACCTGCCCAGAGGGATGTTGTTGTAAATCATGTGTGATTCATAAAAAAAAAAAAACAGGTTCTTCTGTCTGCCAGACTTCATCTCTACAAACCTCAGAGACGTACAAATAGACTCTGGCCTGCAGCCATACCTCCCTGGATCTTCTTCCTTTACCACCCTCTTCTCCTGTCAACACTTCCCTCGCTCCTCTCCCTCCCCCCGCCACCTCACTAGTATTTATCTCACTCCGCCTCTGCTTCTGCACAGGGCCGACAATGTTGTTTTCTTAGCTCTTAGTCTTTGACTGTCCTCCATGGGAAGTACCTGGCAGCGGATGCATGTCACAGGTTTCTGCCTGGACACGTCTCTCTCTCCCCCTCTCTTCTGTCTCTGCGGCCATGCAGCGTGAGAATTGTGGTATCCATGGCAATGGGAGAGGCGTGTCGGGGCGGGGGGAGAGAGCAGTATTGACATGTGGTTAGTTGGAGGACTTGGGCCCAGGTGTTTGCACATTTCATGTTCATAAAAGTTAAGATTTAAGATATATATATAAATCTCTGAAAGATATCTCATGTTCAAAATTGTTACATGTGGTTTAAATGTGTTGCCAGATTTTTTAGGCCTACTGAAAGCAGATGAGACAGCAGAGTGTATTTTGTAGAAGAGATAACAATGTGTCTTTTTGTTTTTTGTTTGCAGGTTTTTCAGTACATTCCCATCAAATCATGTGGTAGACTTCTCAGCTTTACCCAGTAGACCAACACCACTGCCTTTACACTGCAGTCCTGAGCATTAACCTTGCACCTGCAACAGCTGGTGTCATGGCCCACCCTTATGAGCCCTGGTTACGGACAGCAACCCCTGGTGGCAGCTCAGAAGACATGAACATCCCTTCCTGGTGGGACCTCCACACTGGGCCAGGGAGCTGGATGGACCTGCAGGCAGGACAGGGTGTGGGGTTGCCGGCAGTGGGTGCAGGGAGCTCAATGGGATTGCAGCCCTCTTTGGGGCCGTATGGCTCTGAACCCCAGCTATGTACCTTGCCCCCAGCTCAACTTGCCCCAGCCTCCCACTCTGCTCACCTATTCCCCCAGGATGGTTTCAAAATGGAGCCACTAGCTCCTGAGCTATTGCAGCCAGAACCATTCTCCCTGGAAGAGCCGCAGGAAAATGCTGCCTCAGTCCGACCTAAGCCTCAACGTCGATCCTCCTCCAGAGGTGCTGGCCAGGCCGTGTGCCGTTGCCCTAACTGTGTTCATGCTGAGCAGCTGGGTCAGAGCACTGATGATAGCAGGAGAAAGCACATGCACAACTGCCACATCCCCGGTTGTGGCAAAGCCTATGCTAAGACCTCCCACCTGAAGGCTCACCTACGCTGGCACAGTGGGGATCGGCCGTTTGTCTGCAACTGGCTCTTCTGTGGCAAGCGTTTTACTCGCTCCGATGAACTGCAGCGCCATCTACAGACGCACACCGGTGCCAAGAAGTTCAGCTGTGCTCTATGCCCCCGTGTCTTCATGCGCAATGACCACCTGGCCAAGCACATGCGCACGCATGAGTCCCCCCCGGGACATGGGGAGGAGAGGGTGAATGGAGAGGGAAGGATGGATAAGGGTTTTGATACACCCACACCTCCTCCGTCATCCTCCCATGTATCTGCGGCTGATGCCACAGAGTCACCACTGAAGCTGAAATGTGAGTCAGACCCATCACTCTCCAGTGTAACAGGACAGTCCAGCTAATTGCATTACTTCAAGTTTGTTTTGTTGTCTGTTTGTTAAGATTGCAGTCAGCTGTTGGTCTTCTCACTCAGTCATAGGCATGTCATAGGTTTAACATAGGATAGAACTTGAGCCGAGGGTTGGAATAAATCCATATATTTCCTAAAGAATCTTGGACTCAACAGAAAGCATCTCTCTGCTGACTTGTAAATTTACTACATGGAGCAGCAGAGAGTAGACAGAGTAGCACTAAAGTAAAGAAATCTGCAATAACCTACATATTACAGCAAAGAGAGAAGAATACTATGAGGCATCTACGCTGAAGTGAAGTCATGTGAATGAGGACATTAACTTTCTCATGCATTTGAGAGGTAGCTTAGAAGGCAATCAAGATGGAGCCACAGCTTGTTGCTAGGACTTCCATTGCTGCTAGTGCTACTATTACCAGTAGACTATCCAAAGAGACCTGGAATTAGCAAATCTGAAGGTGGCTTATAATGTGTTTACAATGAAACCAAGTAACTAAATCTGTTACTTGAAAACTTGGAGATAGATCTCCAACTGTCAGATCAAATTTGCCTTGTCAGCGAAATCTTCTTCAAGGGCAATGTGACTGGAGTAATAAAACAAGGAGGATTTTTTTTGTCTTAGGCTTTCACCATTTCTCCTTTCCAACAACTCTTGATGTGTAGCCTACTGTACATGTTGTAACGAGACACTGGAAAATAATACAACATTTTTTTTTTTAATGTTTTTTTTTTTAATTTTTTTTTTTTAAATAGACATTTTGTATCATTTATATCACATACTATACTGCAAAAATCTGATTTGATGTGGTATATTGATGCAGTTAAAATAGCAAACAATAATTGGAATGCCGAGCTATGGTGTGCTGCCATGTCCGGTGATGAGAGATAATGGATTGATGTGATTTTCTTTTTTCTTTTTTTTTCTCTTTTTTTAAAAGATATTTTTATTTCATTTTAATACTGAACACAGATTCAGCTGTTACATTTATGCTATATTTGACTGACTGAAGCAAAATTATATATGTTCAGACTTTGCAATATCTTGATTTTGCAAGGAGATGTTAATATGATATTTTAGGGACCTATGCCTATGTATCATCTATGGATATGTTTATATCCTTTCATGTCAAATCAACAATAAGTTAAGATCTTTACAAAAAGGCTAGTAACAGTCAGTTCTGAACACCATTTAAATGAAAGGAAATCATGGTCTCCCTTGATCCACTATGAGAAACCATCCAGTCATACAAAATATTTTTTTGGAATCCAATAACAATGTCCTGCTTTCCTGAGATTTAACATGTAAGCAAATACTGTGCTCTTGCATAATCAGCTACAACATAAAAAGCAAGCACACAAGCAAAGTTTGATTATCACTAAACATGCAGGATAACAGTAATTGTGTGGGTTTTTTGTTTTGGATGGCTAACCATATTCACAAATACAAGAAATAGTACTTAAGTAGTTCTGTAGCAAGCAATACAAGCATTTTGCAGTTGTAAACACTATTATAGGATGTATGCTGAATGATAACAGATTATAGGCTGAGATTTTGGTTTAATATGTTAGGGAGCTTACATTATTGTAGGCTGATAATTTCTGTATTTATGTATGGAATTAAAGGAATGGGAGGCAATTCTTATGTATTAGTCAATCATTTTGTATTGACTATTATAATTTCTATTGTTGGTTGTTGTCATTACTATAAATTGGCTTAATACTATTTTTATGTTGGTCAGTAGGACCCAATTGAAAACGGTTAAATGTTTTTCAGTGGTATAATGTTTTAGCTGTAGAAAGTGTTATAAAATCATTTAAAAACATTTAATAATTTAAGTAAAAATGTCTAGTTGCTTGCATTGTAATCTAGAAATGTTCTTTGTGAAATAAATATAAATATTTAATGTCTGTGTTTCAAGGATTTATTTACACATTTTATAATATGTAGCCTAGTAGATGCTGGGTCATTACTTGCAAACTATACTTGCATTTGTATAGTTTAGTTTACACACTCTCTTTTTCTCTCCCTCACACACATACACATGCACCCACACCCACACGCATCACATGCACACACAAACACACTCATCACATGCACACACACCCACACACATCACATGCATACACAAACACACGCATCACATGCACACACAAACACACTAACATGTTCACAAAACACAAAATAACAGAACTTAAAATGCATGAATACATGTGTGCAGCAAAGAGTTGTAATATAAGGTGTGTAGGTGAGGTAGTCTTTGGGCTTAGGCCTATGGTACATGATGATGAGAAGCCAGTGGTGAGAGAAGTACGCAAATCCTTTACCAGGGCTGTAGCAGAGGGCATAAACCCACCTAAACTAATTTTTACCAACCTTTACAGCAGTACTTGAGTAAAAATTCTCCATTTAATATTCTATTATTTCATTTTATTTTATTTAATACTAAGTAAAAGTGTTGAATTATTACATCACATATAAAGGTACACATTAATAAGAAGTTATTGTATATCAGTGCTTGGGAGCATTCAGTCTAATTATGTTAAATGGGCTGGTGGTCCTTTTATGCTGGTTTTGATGGCTTCTTCCAACAGGAAGGTTTTTGTTTTTTTAATAGCACACATACACACACACACACACACACACACACACACACACACACACACACACACACACACACACACACACACACACACAAACAATGACTTTTCTATGGTTACCCCATGACATACAGTAAGTCTTAAATAATTGGGTTTAATGTCCCATGTCTTGTTTCAGCTAGCTACACCTATCACTTGATTTGTGTACTCAGGAAACTTGTTGTGTTATTATTCCTTCAAAGGCAACAAGCTGTAACAGCAGCCAAGCTTGACATTAAAACACTGTATCTGTAAAACAAAACAAAACACTGTTTCTAGATTTTTCTTAACTGCATAAACCCCCGAGTAACTCAAAAGAAAGAAAAAAAGGAAAAAAAAGAGATCAAGTTGTACCAGGCCAAGTTCAAAGTCCTTGCCTCTCACCTTAACTTTAACTCCGGTCCTAGAGGCTCTAGCCATCAGCTCCAGGCCATCTCTCTCATGTTAATGCTACATTCCAGGTTTATTTTCTTGGCAGGCCAGGGAAAAGGCAAAATGGGACAGCGTTTAAGTTAAACACAACACAATACAAAAAACAAAAACAAAAAAACAAAAAAAAAACATCACACAAGGCAATACATGGAGTTTGACTCTAATCATTTTGTAAGTAAACATTTAAATCAGTGGCAATCTAGAGAATGTATTATTATTATTATTATTATTATTATTATTATTATTATTATTATTATTATTATTATTATTATTATTATCATTATTATTATTATTATCATTAGCAAAGGTTAGGGACAAATATTATTTAACTGATAGTTAACTTGTAGAATTAGAGGTAGGCAGGTAGAACATGGTGATTTGAGTCAAACGGATAGTTCTTTACTGAATGTGTCATTGGGAAGCAAAGTAGAAGCCATTCTGGAAGGACTGAGGCATCAGATGAGAGACTTAGGTAACTGATGGTTTATGATTGAATTGAATTTGAATACTTTATTATCCCATGGGGAAATTCGGTGCACAGTTTGCTCACATAGATCACAATCACATAAATCACATAATCACTTAAGTCACATATATCACACACCATTAAGTAATAAGACAGTTTAACATGTAGTTCCTCATTAGTTCCTGGGTACTTAATAGTTATTATTATGCCCCTTAAAGTAAAGACGGAAACTCTTTATCCATCTATAAGCAAGAGTATTTGTTTTGACAACTATATACTAGAATACAAACACAGGCACACATAGTAGTTATGTTGCAGTCATGAGATACACAGGGAGTCCAACAAAAGGATCCCAGTTGACTCTTCCATACATTACACACTGAATGCACCTAATAGTACCTTTGGGTACTGAATGATATCCCTAATTCACTGTACCGGTATTTATTATTAACTGAGAAGTGTACCCGAAGCATTAGTTAGTTTAGTTTATTAGTTTATTTGTAGAGGACAGTGCATATTAATGAACACTCAGTAGGCTACATGTAACATACTTGTGTAAATATGCCAGATTTAGCTTGGAGCTAATTTCCACCTGCAGTCCTCACATAAAAAAACAGATCATTAAGACACAGCATAACAGATGTAACATTACAAATGGGCATTACAGAACACAAGGTAAAAAAGCAATAATACAGTTACAGTAGAGAATAATAATAGGGATTGTCATTTTTATGAGAATACGGTGTGAAGAAGGTGCTACACTAGCTTCACAAATGATCACAGGCCTGATTGACTTTCAGCCATTTTTTAAGTT
>OMKL01044041.1:0-10344 GCA_900302295.1 Parasudis fraserbrunneri
CAGCGGTTACACCTGAACCTGCTGTGACAGCCTGTGCTTATGTGCTTCTGTCATGGCACACACCAAAGGGCAATCAAATCTGTTGTCCTATAGGGATAGTTAGTGTGCAATTTGATAATGAACCGTCCACCCTTTCTCCTGTCTCTCTCTCTACTCTCCCTCTCTCTCAGATGTATGCCTTCAGGGCACTGGGATGGTTGATCCTGGGGGGTCTGATGATGATGTAGTCCTGCTAAGATGTCCTGGAGGGGAAGCTCAAGCCAGTCCCCTCCTTTAAATACCAGCCTGTCCCTCCCCTTTGGCAGACCCTCTCAACATTCTCTACCATGGGAGGTGGGCCAAACCACAAATGCACCCATGCAGGGGGAAGATTGGAGGGGTAACAAGACCTGGCCCCTCTCTGACCTCTCTGTGCTGGGGTATCCTGATGCATGCCACATGTTCCCTGCCTTGACAGTGTGTTTAGTGGTGTGTTATTGCATTACAATGGTGCTGGGGTTGGTGGGCAATGCCGGTCTCATGTGCATCATTGCCCGTCGCAAAGAGAGAGCCAATGTCACCAGTATCTTCATCTGCAATCTGTCACTCTCTGACATCCTGGTGTGCGCCTTTTGCCTTCCCTTCACTGTCACATACATGCTGATGGACCACTGGGTGTTTGGGTCAGTGCTGTGTAGAGCAGTGCCGTTCATCCAGTGTGTGTCCGTGACTGTGTCCGTCCTGTCTATGGTGTTCATCGCCCTGGAGAGACATCAGCTGATCATCAACCCTTCTGGGTGGAAACCCAGCGTTCCTCAGGCCTACATGGCCGTTGTTCTTATCTGGCTGCTATCCTGCTTCACCTCCCTGCCTTTCCTGGTCTTTCAACTGCTCACAAATGAGCCCTACACCGACCTGCCTCAGGCAATGCTCCATCCACGGGTCCAGTTTCCCATCCGTCCCCAGATACAGCCTTATTCTAATGCATCTCTACCACAGCCTCTCTCCTACACATACTCTACCCCGTTTCCCCTTCCTAATCCAAACCCCTCCATGTTTACCCGTGGCCCTGCCTCTCCCCATCTGGAGGCGTGTCTGGAGCATTGGCCGTCCAGGCAACAAAGGTTGGCTTATACCACCTGGCTCCTGCTGTTCCAGTACTGTGGTCCTCTGCTGCTTGTCCTGCTCTGCTACATCAGGGTGTTTGTTCGTCTGCGCCGCCGTAAAGACATGCTGGACCGCACCAGAACCCTCGAGTTCCATCGCATTACCCATAGCCGGCGCATCAACTTCATGCTGCTCACCCTGGTGACGGCATTCGCTCTGTGCTGGCTGCCTCTCACCATCTTCAACGTGGTGTCGGACTGGAAGCACGAGGCTCTGCCTGTCTGCCACCACGACCTGCTGTTCCTCCTCTGCCATCTCCTGGCCATGTCTTCCACCTGCATCAACCCAGTCATCTATGGCTTTCTCAACTCCAACTTCCGCCAGGAAGTGAGGGAGGCGTTGCTGCACTGCCGCTGCCACCCACTGGTAGAGGACTTTGAGCACTTTCCCATGTCCACTGTGCACACTGAGGTGTGTCGCGCACCACCGTGCCACTCAGCTGTAGTAACCACCACTTTGTATGAATCACCTTGACTCCATATCCACCTAGATTATATCCCTGTGGTGGAATGTAAGTACCACAATCATAATAGCGCTGTAGGCCTAACCCCTGCCATTCATTTGAGTTTGACAGTGCAGAATGTTTTTGTCAGTGACGTGAAATGGACTGTACAACATCGGTTTCATAGCCTAATAACTCAAAAACTGAATTAACGTTATGTGTGTGCTTTTTGATGTCATGAATGTAAAATGTACCATCTATTGCTGCACTTCAAAGATTTATATTGCTGTATATTGTGTAATTTCCTCACTAAAGATACACATGGGGGATATTGTGTTTGGTCATTTGTGTAATATTTTGAGGCACCAATTTGTACTGGCAATTAAAATTTAGAAAGAAGTGGCATATGTAATGGGCTAAAATGGACTGAACATGATGTGAAATAAATTATCTTTAATCACACAGCCAACTTTATTTGACATGTTTGTCTTAAGTTTTTATGGTAATCCAAATGCACTTCCTGTTTGTCCCAAGGCAGGTTGGTTTTGAAACTGCACCAGATATCAAGCATCCAGGATAAAATTTATCAGACTCTAAAGGCTTATTAGAGTTCTCAAGTCTCTTTATACGTACATCCCATGCTTTGCTCTCATAAAAACACATACAGATAATGCACATGTACCCACAGAGGTCACATTTACTTTAGCTTGTTTGTGCGTGTGTGTGTGTGTGTGTGTGTGTGTGTGTGTGTGTATAGGGCTCGGGAAGTGGGCGGGAAGTTAAGACGGTTGCCACGCTTTGCTACGTACCCTGGTCATCATCTTTAGTGGATCACTCACAATTTGCATTGAGAAATCGCTATTACTGCAAAATGTACAAAAGCGGAGGAAGGGATGGGGAAAAAGAAGTGTTGAGGTTTCTCCCATGATGGTCATGAGATTTTCTGTGGCAGATTTTCACACAAGACAAGACAAGACATCCAAAAAATCCGCCTGTCAACACACACAGTCAATGGGAGTGATCTACAAAGGGTGGCATGCCCCAGTAATGTGACATCAGCTTCCTGCATGTGCATGCACATGACCTTGCTTTTATCCTCCCTGCAATACAATAGGAGTAGAGACTGTGTGCTGCGTGGGAAGCAGAAATGGGGTATGCAAATAAATAGCTACTGTAGAAAACACATTAAAGCACATTTTCTTCCTGTAACTTTCAACTACTGACCGCCCATACAACATTATTAAGTCCATTAGCCGGCTAAGGGCCATTGGGTTTGGCCCAAAAAGGTGTTGAAATAAAAGTGTGTATGTGTGTGTGGTGGTTGTGTGGGGGCTACAACAGATACACACACACACACACACACACACACACATACACAGGGGCGAAAACATAACCTCCTTATCCTAGATCCTAGGTAGAATCTGCAATGCCGTCAAACAGCGACCTCTAGGCAAGAGCCCCACTTGTTATTGCAGTTTGTTTAAATTTGTTGTTTTGCTCTGATATGTGGGTTGGAGTTTAGTAACGTATTATACTGTGAATTCTTCCGGACCTCACTTGACAGAGCCTGAGGTGTGACCAGCAATAGCAAACCCTCCCCTATACCCACTCAACTCCAACCCACACATCAGATCAGCAATTTTAAGAGTACCTCCACGGTCACATGGTTTTGTATATCTTTTGTATAGGATAAAATTACGGGTAAATGGGAAAGAATTAAAGGTGGGATAGGCAATTTCGGAGTGAGCAGACACCTCTAGCAGAAAGAGCAAGCTCAGCATCACTTTTCATGCCAGGCGCCATGCACTATGCACGCACAACAAAGGTTTTCCAGACTCCCAGAGTCCTTCAAGCTGGATAAAAAATAAATTGAAAAAAACCAAAGTTAACCACGGGAAACGGGAGCAGGCCGATCAAGTGGTAAATACCAGTGGTAAACTCAGGAAAGTTCCATGATATTCGAGTTTATGAGTTGTGACGTATCACTGACCTTTCACCTTTTGTGGTGCATGTTTATTCTAAACATGGAAAATCATGAGACATCATCAGAAATATGATATTGACGTGCTTATTAAAAAATTGCTCAAACCATCTGCATCAAGAAAGAAAGGTTGAATCATTTGACTGAATCTACTGCCTTGGATCTGATCGGTTCTGACTTTACGACCTAACTAGCGCACCGAACACTTATAAGACTTAACAAGTTGATGAGGACCTGCCGAACGCACGATTATCGATGCGACCTTGGGAAGGCCACCCTGAGATTTTGGAGTGTCTGATTACAGGCCCTGGGGCAGTCACAGAGACTAGATTCTGGCTTCCTTTTTCTCAGAGCATTTGCTTTGCTGGCAGCTGTTGGGATATACAGCGAATTTAATCAATTATTACCAAAATGGTTCTAAATAATTACCTACCCCACCTGTAACACCATAAAAAGGAGAACGGAACCGGAGCCATGGCTGGGGAACAGTGGCCGGGGCATAGAACTACATGAAAGGGGGCCGGAATCGGAACTAAGGACCAAGCCGGAGTTTCCGTTTTTTTTTGTTTTTTTTATAACGACAACACTTGAGAGGTCTACGATAATGACGTCACTTACCCTGAGTTTTGCAACCAACCGACAACTTGCGTGCTTCGCCCGCCCACCACACTCATAACTTCATAGCACGCGCGTAAAGATGCCGTGTAGCTATGCTACAGCCAGGTAAACTTTTGCTTACTGTCAACTGCTAGCTAACTTTTGTCTCACCATCATGCACTGCATTTACAGATAGTTGTGACTTTGTTTATGGATAGTTGTCAATAAATAAGGAAACTGAGTTGAGGTTATAACATGTCATGTCATGTCAGTACAGCACGGTTAGCATTCGGAAGCTGCGTAGCCCCTAGCTATACAGTTGGCTAACATTCATGTAAAGCTAACGTTCGCGTCATAGTTTCGAATCGGGCTAGCTACCACCTAAAGAACTGGAATAAGTACGTGACGTTAATAGTTAACGTTCACTAACGTTGAGTAGGTAGACCAGAGAGCTACAGCTACAGTATCAAACTGCCCAAAAGAGGAAACAGGCGTAATTTCCCCTAAAATCAACCCGACTCTTTTGAACCATGATCCATATGAATTACCAGGCCATAAGGGGATCTGGGGAACTGGGGCCAGAAGCATGTGTCATGAGTAACGTTGGGCTTAACATGTTGACGTTTTGCAAGCTAATGCTTGATCTTTAGAAATATGCTTATAATGTAAATTGTCCACTTCTTACAGGTGAAACTTGTAACGTTTACTAAAGAGGGTAAATGAGCACAGGCAGTAACTCAACAACTATGCTGAAAGGTAAGGGACTGTGTATGTTGTTCACCTTGAGACATCAGGGGTTTCCATAAACTAGTAGTAGGAATCCACATCGTGAAATGTAATTACCATTAGTCAATCCAAATCTCTTCAACACAGTTATCTCACTTCATTAATGGCACCCCAGCACCACCATGTCACAAATCCCTGGGTAGAACGCTGTGGTGTGTTTTGGCTGTATTTCATTCCAGGACAGAAAGTATTAAATACTGTACGGGCTAATTGTGTCTGCAGATGTTGTCGCCTATGTTGATGTGTGGTCGTCGACCAAAACAGAAAACTATTCAACACCATTTATCCAGCAGCTCCAAGAAATGGGAGCTAAGGTGGGTACACATACACACACACACACACACACACAAATGGTAATACATTTGACAGTCAATCAGTTTGTGTATCCCTTGTGTGATATTGTGTTGTCCTTTTGCAGGTATCCAAATCATTCAATAAACATGTCACCCACGTAGTTTTCAAGAATGGCCATCAGGCAACATGGAATAAAGCCAAGAAAACTGGTGTGAAGCTTGTATCTGTTCTGTGGGTGGCCAGGTAATCATCTGTTTTGTATGTTTCTTTACCTCAACAGTTGGTTTGTTCCTTCATTGTGCTGTTCTCTGAGATTCCCCTTTTTAGCCACAAGATGTCACTAGATAACCAATAATTTCTTATTCCTATACCTCCTTGTTTTTTTTCTGAAATAATATCCAGATGTAAAGATGATGGCGAGCATGTTGATGAAGATTTATGCCCAGCCTTAAATGATGACGTCTTCCCTGCACTCAAGAAGAGGACAGTGAGTAAAATTAGATTTGTTGCTGTCATAGTTCAAACTTTAATGGATACGGTCATCCTGTCTTGAGCTTCTATACATAAAACCCAGTAAGAGAAGGAAAGCTAATTTACTGAACAATTTGCCTAGATCATCTTATTCATGATAACCTTAAAGGCAAACTGATTCTACGTCAATACTCCAAATTTTTTATAAATGTTGATTTTAGTCTTCAGACTGAATTTGGTAGCGTTTTTCATCACCCCTCAGCTTTTCAATGTGACATGGGCTGCCAAGTCAAACCAGTGATAACTTGGAGTAATTTAATCTGCTACGAGTTTCGCCTGTATTCAAAAAGAGTACCACTTTTTTGTTTGTTTTATGTAGCATCGTTGCATGCAGCCAAGAGATACCCCGGAGAGAACGCCTGAAAATGACAGACGTATGAAGAAAAAACTGGACCAGATGATGAAAGACCTACCTCCAAAATTGACTCTCAGTAAGAGATCAGTATACCTCTGAAAATTCATTATTTGGAGCTGTGTTTCCACTTCTTTCACCTGCTTGGAACAGTGTTTCTACTTATTTTATCTCACTTTATTATATTATATTTCTTATTCTTTCTACAGATTCATAATTGTGTTCTTATTTGCGAACCGTTGCTGTGTATTGCTGTTTGACCGCTTCCCCATATCCCTCAGGGGGTTAATCTTGTCTTATTTAACATCACAGCACGTAGTCCGTCATTTCACATTTCATGATTTTGGCCCACAGTCACAGACGTGTCGCCATATATCATCGATGAAGAGCATGGAATAGTCTACAGCCCCTCATTGAAAAGGTCAGACTCCATGGCACAGCGTTTGAAAGAAATGAGAGAGAAAAGGGAAAACCTCTCACCCACAGGTATGTTCAACAGCAAGTGGATAGTGTGATTTATCAGCTAGAGGATACAGTTAAATCTATTTGGTGTAATGGTATTAGTGTTAGGATAATGCACCAGTGCAATTGTAATTATCAAAGTCTTAAAAGCATTCCAGCGCATGTAACACACCTGTCATTTTGGCTAATACTTTCTCCCAGACTCACAGATGGTAGAATCCAGTGGATCACCTGGGCTGAAACCCTCTCTTGGTGTTACACCGTCTACCTCTGTATTCAAGTTACTGGGTGAGAACTTTGCACTAATGTTCTTGTTCTGGTACCAACCTTTGTGAAAAGTAAATGGAAAATTATTTGGTTTGTTTTAAGCTCGAGGTGTTTGTTTGTGTAGGACAGTGATGAAGAATTGTTAAAATAGGCGACTAGACCACCTATGTCTCTTAGTTTCTAACAATATAAAGTCTAATAAACTTTGATCAAATATAAAATGCCGCTTGCTAACTAGCCTAGAGGTAGACCTCATCTGTTGAAACTATTGTAGTAAGATTCCTTTATGCTCATCAGGAAACTTATATGGCAGATGAGGGCAGAGCAGTCCATTAATGGGTCATAGGAATTGTGCTGGCTTGTGAAAGAGTTAAGTTTGATTTTGGAGAATTCAGTATTATTTCAAAATTGTTATTAGTTTAGTTCAAGTCTATAGCTAAGCAATTACTTACTTTAATGAAGAAAAAAATTAAGGAAGAAAAACTTAGGATAATCTATTTCTCTACAGTAGGTGCCAGTGTAGGCCTACATGACCTTGCATGCCCACCTTGGCACGCATGTTGCAGGTTGCCCACTCCTGGTCGATTGTATTCTCATTTTTAAATATTCTCCTCTATGCAGATGATGAATGTGAGGATGAGTCCAATACCTCAGTTGCCGCTCAACGCCGTTATTCACCTAATAAGGAAGATGAGGATCAACAACATAATCCTGACCACTGTGAACCTTCATCACTCAACAAGGACTCTCAGAAACCATGGCTGTCACCTTGCGGTGATGGTTCAAGACAGAGATCTGTGATTCATGTGAAACACCTAGATTTACATTATCTAGAAAAAGGTACTAAACAAAACAAAAAGCCCAGGAGGTCATCGATCAAAAAGGATCTGATAAAGAAACAGATCTCCTTAGATTTTTTAGAGAGTTCTTGTCAAGAAGACAGGCCTGAGGAAAGCAAGAACTGGCAATCACAATTAAAACCTGACATCCCTGCTGTTGGGGGAAGTGTAAAATCACCAAGCAAGTTTAAGAAGGGAAAACGCGCAAACAGAACTGTGCAATCCCCAACAAAGATGAAGACCTATGCAAATCTAGAGCTCCCCAACTTCCCTAGTTGCCCCTCGTCCCCAACCATCTTCGGAAATGCCAATGTGACTCCAAGACCTTTCAAAGAACCATCACTGAAAGTGAATTCACAAAAAAGGAAACTAACAAGACTCTCATTTTCTGGCTTGGCGCAATCCTCCACTGCTTCAAATGAATCTCTGACCAAAAAGAGGAAATGTGAAGAAAGGCCAAGTGTGACCAATCCCTCCCACGAGTCTGTTAGTGTAAACAGTATCCCGTCCCAACACAAGCATCCACACCAAGGTATCCGAGAATCTACATCGTCAGCGGACAGTCATAATATTAATGAAATTCCTATGACTACAAGAAGTAGACGCCGCACAATGCCAGCTTTGAGAGCAGGTGAACTAGCAACTGAGCCTGTGAAGCAGAGAGCATCATCTATCCCCATAGAACCATCAAAAGAAAGTACCAGAGTGGCCGCTGCTGCATTAGAGCAGCAGAAAAACTCAGATGGTGATGCTCTTCCCTATCCCATGGAAAGTGAGTAGTGAAGTAGCCCAAGTTTGGAAAGTATGTGAATTGTGATTAACCCAATTCTCAGGTTGTTGTACTGTGATTAGTTGGAGAGTTTGTAATTTGATTAATGTTTCAGGGATTACAATTCCATCTCAGATTACCTAATGCAGTATTTCCTCTACATTCATTCAGCAGTAAGAACATTACCACCACAACTAGATAAAATGGGCAATTAACAAAACATTATAATCCATCTCAATTTCCCTAAAAAAAGCACACACAATCATTGGCTCAGTGTTTAGAAATTGTGCTTTTAATCATAATAAAGTATCCAAAAAACTGTTTGTGCTATAGCCTGCACTAAAACCAAAATTAGGACTAACGGGGATGAATGTGGAACAAACACCAAAAATTACCCCCGCCACCACTGCTACAAAACAGAAACACTGGGATGAATTATTGACATTACTTTTCAGAAGTAAAAATTTTGAAAGGACACAATAAGTGAAAACCATATTCTACTGCCACCCTCTGATCCCATCCCTACCATGCCAGCCGTGCCTATTGGAAATCTGTTGAGTAGTTTTATCTTTTTATACCTTTATTGAACAAGGCATGTTAACTAAGAAGAACACATGCTTGTTTAAAACAGCCTGGGTAAGTAGTTGCATTGGAAGGGCGGATACACGCTCACCTGGGAGCTACTCGTCCCAAGTATAACCTTAGTTTTGTGCTGTTGGCCACTGAGTGGCTCCACTGCAGCAGTTGGGGGTCAAGTGCCTTGCTAAAGAGCACCTCAACGGTAGTTGAGGAAAGGGGGGTTTCGGGGTATTTGAACTGGTGACCTTTCAGTCATAAGCCCCCTTCTCTGCTAAATGACTAAAATGTAAACCTTTTGAGGAGGTTAAATAGACATGGATTAAAGGAAAAAGCCCCACCCATTGTAAGAATTGACATTTTATTCCTGTGCTATAAAAAACAAATTTTCTTCTCAGAACTTATAAGTTGTTGGAGCTGCTTAGTCACTTTAAACAAAGGAAAATGGTACAGGACTTTAATTTTTGTCATAAATGGTGATTATTTCTCTGAAAGGTAGCCCCACAACACAAGAGACTTGTATCAAGTAACTAATGCTGCCTGATGAATGCTTATTTGAATACTCAAATGAATCGAATAATCCCTTCCATACTATATTTTCATATATAGGCTTGACATATAGGCCGTCTATGATGATATTGAAAAGCTGTGAATGATAAAAACGTTTTAACTCATGTAATATAAACATGTTGTATCAACTTCCTTGTGTCTCATGTTCTTTAAAGGCCCAATCTGTAATTTCTTTGACCATATAAATTTGAGTTATATTCATATACACCGTGTTCCAAATTATTATGCAAATGATATTTTTCTCAGATTTTCCTAAATAGTCGATGCAAATGACAGTCAGCATAATTTTCAAGTCATCAACCGTTAGTTTAATGAATTTTAATGTTATTGAACAAACCTCCCAATGATAACTGTATTTTTTAAAAATAAAAAACTTAAAATGCACTGTTCCAAATTATTATGCACGACAGAGTTTTATAACATTTTATAGGTTAAGAACTGAAAATGCTCATTCTTTGAATTTGCAGCATTAGGAGGTCATATTTACTGAAATCAAAAGCTATTTCAATCAAAAACATCTTAACAGGTGAAGTTACATTTTAACATAGGACCCCTTATTTGATAACAGCTTCACAATTCTTGCATCCATTGACCTTGTGGTTTTTGGAGAGTTTGTGCTTGAATTTCTTTGCAGGATGTCAGAATAGCCTCCCAGAGCTGCTGTTTGGATGTGAACTGCCTCCCACCCTCATAGATCTTTTGCTTGAGGATGCTCCAAAGGTTCTCAATAGG
>OMKL01044044.1:0-11260 GCA_900302295.1 Parasudis fraserbrunneri
ACAGCAATATCAACAGAATAACAACAATATCTATTTTGATATGGTGATGAGCACCTATGCATATTACAAACAAAAATATCCCATAAATCTCTGTCATGCAATGAGCACTCATACAGAGAATTATAACAAGCAAGATGAGACCACCTCGAGTGTCTTGATTGCATATAAATATTATGCATGATTCTGATAAAAATCTATAGGAACTTTAAGATGCAGTGACTGAGATATTCGATGATTTGAAACGAGGACTGCGTAGACCCAAACCACGTACAATTACGTGGAGTAAACGCATACCGGTAATTTAGTGGCTTGAGTCTACAAGGTCCTCATCGCCGGACCAATGTCGAACGAGGATCGCGTTGACTCATTAAATGACGTGCTTATTCCACGTGAGTATTTGTGTGTTTGCGTCCACATTGTCCTCGATTCAAATAATCAAAAATCTTCGTGCATCTTTAAAACAAACACCTGGGAACAGTGAAGTTCCTTCTTGTGATTGCAGAACATTCTGGAGATGAGGACGTACGATGAGGACACGTTGACGGGGGACGACCTGTGTTCCACGCTGCTGTTTGACGTCAACAACCTCACCCCCGGGGAAAAGGAGACCAAGGTCTTCGTCGGAAACCCCGAGGTGAACGTCTCGAAAGAACCCCGGGAACCATAGAATCAGAGACAAACACTTAATTTTCCATGTGAAATTAAAGGAGCACTGTGTGTTTTTCATGGGGGGAGGGGGGGTTGTTTACATTTGCGGATCCTGCAATTAGTTTGCAAAACATATTTACTGTAGACCGCTTCAGTGGAATTGCATTGCTAGGGGACAGCTTAGCACCAAGTTTATTTCCTGTCAGCTATTGGTATTAGCAAACACTGCAACAGGAAATAAACTTGGGTTCATTTAGAATGCTTGGGCCTCATTGACAGGGCCTCAGATTTTATCATAAATTGTACTTCCACAAACTTATTGGTATTCATTTTTTTTTTGTCCTTTGGTCCTTTTGTTTGCCATTATGCTGAGGTGGCTTCTCTTCACTTTATTCTTTATTCTAATTCAGTGACAGTATTACAAAACCTCATAATAACAACACATGTGTTTTTATCAGTGCATTTATAGGTCTAACTAGGCTTCTGATTATAAACATATTAGCGTTCTGCCATTGCCGTCACTGTCACTTTAAATTTCCCATATCACTGTACACCAAAACCATCGGACACAGGAACAGTTTCTTCCCCTTCGCCGTCACACTCATGAACAGTTAGCTCACGGTTAACTGATAACTCCAACCACTGTACCTCTGTAAAGTGCAATATATTTCACTACTGTATATATGTTTTATTTATTATTTTTGCTACCAGCCTATATTTATCTCATCACCTCTTGCACTATCTGTATCCCGTTTACTGCCATAGGATGGTTCATGGTCAACTATAGTAACTTTCATAATTATAATTATATTCTTAGATTATTGTAGCTCAGTTTATGTCTATAATATAGTATTCAATGTAAATGTATATTCTTTGGGGGGGTTTTCTGGGGGGGGGTTTTCTCTTTTTTCCTTCTTTTTTGTGTAAGTACATGCGGAGATGTCGAGCCAAAGTCTAATTCCTTGTATGTGTCATACTTGGCAATAAAGCTGATTCTGATTCTGATTCTGACATGATGTCATTTTCGAATATCGAGTCACTGAGAAAGCCAGACAGCCCATGATTAAATTGTATTCATGCCTTCCTTTCTATAGACAAAGGATGAACTCTGGGTGGAGTTTGAGTTACTGAACAGGTAAGTTAGTTATGTATGGTCCTCTGTGTTCACTTTTTGCTTACATGTAAAGAAGGCGTGGATATGGTGATACCTCAAATACAGAGTCTAAACTCTACAGATAGTGTTGCAACAAAAAATAATATGTGCTTGTTTACAGCGAGGAGCCCACGTCCGAATACCTCACTAATGGCATCCTAGTGGTAAGTTCTTTAATTTGGGATCCTGACAACGACTAGGGCTACACCCTAATAAAGACACACTAGTAGGCTACACTCTGATAAAGGTACTCTAGGAAACAACAAGGAAGGAATGTTCAGAGAAGGTTAATGTAAGATTCAGACCCACTGGGAATGTTTCTATTGGTTCACGCATGCATCCTTTTACTTACTTATTTCCACTGTACATAGTAAGGAAACAAGTCATGACTTAGTATTAATGAAACCGGAGCCGGAGTTGAGCTCCAGGACCAAAGTTCAGGGCTCCATGACTACAGGCCAGGCAGAACAGAGAATGGGCCATTCAGACAGTAAGTGTGCACCACACGTATTTGTGCCACACCATCAGTGCTGTGACACAATATATCACAATATGAAAATGTGATGATGTGCATCATCGTCGTATCAGCGCATCCATTACTTCTTAATTATTATACCTCAAATCATACCAGCAAAACTGCCCTGAGAATGTCAGAATATCCCTTTTTTTTTTTTTTTATTGGCATCTATGACAAAATGATTAAGCGTGTTAAACGTGTTACCATAACGCAACATTTTGCTTGCAATGGAAATATAGGGAAAATGGCATTCTTTTGTATATTTCATGCCTATTTCATGCATATTTAATAAAAGTAATTCATTTTCTGCATTCAAGTATTGTTATAATACTGACTCCTGAATCCAGTATCGGGTATTGAATTGTGTCCTTAGTGTTTCATCATACTTACCATGATTACAATAAACAGGACAACTGCTCTCTCTCTCTCTCTCTCTCTCTCTCTCTCTCTCTCTCTCTCTCTCTGCTTCATCTCCCAGGCTGCCCCTTTCTCTGCTTTGGACGTCAACGTGGACAAGCTAAAAAGCAATGAATGTATGTACATGTCAATATCAATTTGATCTTATTATTATTTTGACAACTTGTTTCTTCCCCTGAGGATTTCTTTTGACAATTCCCTGTGAAGCCATGTGTTGATGACATTAAACAGTTCAATAAGTATTGATGGGGCTTTTATCGACCCTTGAGTCATTAAGGTTGTGCAGCACAGACAGCAAAGGAACCTTGAAAAATGTAATTTAAGTAACAAAATAAAAAACGCCAAAATACATTTTAACACCAACAGACAGGCAACCAAGAATCCTATCAGTCAAACAACTCACATGTTTAAATAAGATATGTATGTAAATATAGTTTACGTATTCATTCATTCAATTATTCGTTGAATAATTCAGGCACATATAAAGTAGTAAATATTTAGCATTTATTCATATCTTGCATTTGTGTCATCTCAGTGGTTAAGGACATGGCGTTGAGACTGAGGGGTGCCTATCAAGAGGATATTAAAATTCTAAGTTCCAAGGAAGAAAAAAACGTGCGCTTCTATGTCAACAGAGACTTGGAGACGGAACTGGGCGTGGCGGTGAGTTCATATCAGCCTTTAGGTTGTCTGATAGTTTCAGTTTCTCATGGGTTTGCTCTATTGCTGAATGTTGAGCACCACCATTCTCGAGCCTTGCATGAGAATTTGGCAAAGTTGGGTTTTTTTTTTTGGTTTTTCTTTTTGACCAAATGACACTGCGATATACTCAAACACATTCTTGAAGAGTTTGCTTTATAGATTGAAAATAACCTTTTTGGAATTTTCTACCAACATAAACTTTTATCAGCCACAAAATACAACAAATATAATACAAAACTCATATTTACTTGTTCTATAGTGTTAGATCTTCTATCAAGGGCTCTGTCAGCCAATTACAGTAGATAATCTCAAACATTCCATCCATGTTTTTTGTTTTGTTTACTTTTGGTTTACAGATTGGGCTTTTAACATCCTCTCTCATGAAAGCAACAATTTATACCCACCACAGATCTTAATGGCACTCCAAATTACATGTAATGCAAATTTATCATACGGTGTCCTTTTCATTTGTGTCATAGCTACCAGATAATGGCGAGGAGGTTGAAGGTGAAAAGGCTACGGCTGCTCCTCTGTTACCTGCCGTCCCACTCCAGCCACCGCCGGCCAAACATGAAGTTAAAGTCTCTCTGCCTATTGGTCAGGTACAGTAAAGCACTGTGTTTGTAGGAGGCACAGAGGGATTATTATTATTGGAATATTTTCTATCATGTAGATTCTACATTGTAGGAGATGCTTGTGGCAGTGGCACTTACATGGTAACAGATATATGCTGTTTCCCTCCCCCCCATGACAGGACACAGTGGATCTAGAGCTGCAAACTCATGATAGGTAAAGTGTTTTCTCACATCATCTGTCCTTCCTACGGTATCATTCGGTGGGTCGTAGACGTAGCGTCATAACTCTGCTTCCAAAACCAAATTCTGCGCTATATTTTTGGAGTCTAAATCCTCTCAGAATGTGAAATAGGCATCTCCACGGTTCTCATTCTCTGCTGCAGTGAGCGTTAGAGCTGGGTCAGGATCAGTGTTCTGTGCCCTTGCACACCTGGTTAGATTATTATTGTACTCGGTTGTCTCTCTGTGGGAGAGACTCATGGGACATTCTGGATGAAAGCGAAAGTGACTGGGCGAAGGTAACAGAGCGGTCATCAGACGTCATTTACGAACAGTAAAAGGGTCCATACTGAGAGCGTAAACATTGGCTTTGTGTGTATATGGTGTGTGTGCATGCATGTATGTGTACTGTATGCATTTGTGTGTGTTTAATCCATTATCTGAGTAATACCTTTTGCAAATCCGTAGCCCGGGCGAAGGTCTTGATGTGCGTCTGGATTTTGACATCCCACCCCAAGAAATAGTATTCCTAGAAAAGAGGAAAGTGTTGGTGCAACAGGCCTTACAGAAGGCATTAGGCCTCAACTCTCCACCGGAACCCAAAAAAGTACAGTACTCTTCTTTTTTTTTTCTTTTTTTTTTTAAATCATGACTTAAAGGTAGAATCTGTAATGCCGGCAAACAACCACCTCTAGGCAAAAGAGCCCTGCTTGGTAATGCGCTTTGTTTACATTTTTCTGTGACATTTTATGTCCTTGTTTGCTTTGGTCTGCTGTGTGGGTCGTTGAGTGGGGATAGTGGAGAGGTTGCCGTTGCTGGCCACACCCCAGGCTCTGCCAAGAGAGGTCTGAAGGAATTCACAGTATAATAAGTTACTATATAGCTATATAGTAACTTATTATAGTGTGGATTTCTTACAGATTCTACCTTTAAAGCCCCAATCTGTGATTTTTTGACTATATCAATGTGGGATATATTCACATACATTGATCTGTTAGATGGAAAAAAAATTTTTGCAGCTTTCTTAACCCATTGTAAATTTGAAGATAGATCTGTTTTACTCCAGTGTTTACAAACATTACAAATGTAAACATATATTTCACAGTCACAAAATACAGCAAACATCATTCATTTAATCAAGTTCATTTAAAAACAATCAAAACTTAGCCTAGTTTAGAATGCTAATATCGGCATGTCTTATTTGGACTGTCTTCAGTAACCCATTGCTACTTATCTCTGGTGGCTGAGAGTAAACAAAATACCAGTGTCTAAAAAAACAAAAAAAAACAGTCGTCACTCAGGTTGGATGGGTTCAGCACACAGAGAGCACATTTATTCAAGCATGTGCAGGGAGAGAGCTGACACAGAGAGACAGTCTCCAGTGGCTATAGACGGGGGAAAGTGGTAACTATCGCCATCTAGTGGTTGCGTTCAAAATGACTTCAATCACCATTCATTTTCCCATAGGGACACTTTTTGATGATGCATTAATCGAACCGTTTGACTGTGGAGGTGCTCTTGAATTGCATTGAGCTCAGTGGTATTTCAAGAGTATCTCGCCAGTCGTATCTGTACATATGATGACTGTGCATACGTTATGTGAAAGTCACTAGAGCGGTTCTACTAGTACGATCTGGTTTTGGAAATGAGCCAAAAGCTATTACACTGCCACGCTTGATATATACGCCTCAATATATATAGTACCTTCAAATCAATTAGTACACTAAAACAAACACGATGTTTAAGGTTTATTGCCAAAGTCAACAGACCGCACATTGACTCACATGTCAGAAGTGCCAATGTCATACTGACGAAGATGTCAGTGTAACCAGAATAATGGTATTGTCATGGAATTCTTTGATGTATCTTCTGTGACCTTTAAATGTAGTAAACGCATAGTGATTTCATTTCTACACTGCAGACACATCGTAAATGTGGTTACACTGAACATCACTATCGTCATTATAATGACGATAGGGCTTTTAGTGACAGATGTGGGATCCAATCAGAAATATCTGTTATTCTCTGCGCAGCTTCCAGTAATAGCGGTGGTTTCTTCAGGAGGAGGGACCAGAGCTATGACAGGTCTGTTGGGCAGTCTGAAGGGGCTGCAGCAAATAGGTGTCCTGGATGCTGTCAGTTACATCACTGGAGTTTCTGGATCCACGTGGTGAGTTTTTAGCTGCGAAAAGCAGCTCTATAGATCACCCTGTCGGTCGGTCGGTCGGTCCACAGAAGTGTCTCCATCCTCCAGCGGCCATAGTTTTCGCCCAGGGAGGCTGAAACTTGGCATGGAGGTCAACTGTTTGGGGGGTTTTGTTTGTGTTTTTTTGTTCGATGCGAAGCAACTCATAGACCGTCAATGTCACTAACTCACTCAGTCACTCACACAATGTCACTAACTCACTCCGTCACTCTCACAGTGTCACTAACTCACTCTGTCACTCACACAATGTCACTAACTCACTCTGTCACTCATACATTCATTCATTCATTCATTCATTCATTCAATCATTAGCTCACAGTTAGCCACTCTGCCCCCAGGGTGATTTTGATGTGAAATAATTAATAGAGCCGGAGGATGAATTATTAGTTCATTTCAGGCATTTATTCCACGCGTGGGTCAATCTGCACGCAGACAGCACAGACATGGAGAATGACAACTACAGTACATTCAGGACAGTCATTTTATCCCGTCAACCAAAGTCTCAAATTCCAGACATCAGCCAACCGTCTTCTAGAACGACAGGTTTGCCTTGACCTTTCCTGTTTTTGTACGGAACCACCACACAGTGTTGTGGTCATCCCTCAGAACAGGTAGGAACATTCTAACCCAATGACCCTTTGTACACTGAGCAACTCCGGAGAGAATATAGGCATGAAGTGTGTCCAGCATGAACGTGGAAGGAAATATGAACATAACAGATGGGACCTAATATCACAGGCCTAGCTCTTTGTGTGGGACCAGGTTAATACTTTGCATCTCTGACACTGCGTGTCCTTGTTACTCTAACCGCTGGCAGTCCTCTGGGAGTGTGCGCTTGAAGTTGAACTCAGTCCAACATCAAAGTACGATGCAACCATGTTTGGTCTGCATTTTCAACATTTACAAGGCAGACTGCTCGCTCCCTCCCTACTAGTGCTTAGTCACAAGGTGCCTTGTGTTGTCTGCACTTCCAGTCTGATCGTCACATAAAAAACTCTTCTTATTTATGGCAACAGCCTTGGGTAGTGGTTACAGGAGGAGGGAGAATTACATACAAACACTCTTTCACAACTGGTCACTAAGCAACTGGAGCAGTTGGGGGTTTAAGCAATCGTCTTCTTTTTTTTTTTTACTGATGACGAGTTAGCCTCTGGGGGCAACGACCAATATTTCGGGGCCTCCGGTGTTGCTGCTGGCTGCTGGCTTCTGACTCCTATGCTCAAGCCCAATATCCGGGCCAAGACTTCCTCTTCTGTGTGCCGGTCATTGTTCACAGTCCAATTAGCAACTTGAGACACAAGAATGGAGTTGGAGTTGAGAGACGACGTCTACGACCGGATTGCTTCACAAGTACACAATACACAAACACACAATACACAAACACACAATACACAAACACACGATACACAAACACACGATACACAAACATCGATAATTTTGTAGGTGTTTTAGTTCCAGACGATATTTCGGCATATGCGTTCTGCCTCTTTCGCTCCCCACATGGACTGTTTACCTGCATGCAACCAAAGCATGTTCCTGTAGAAATCACTGCCTACATTTCAAGTGCCATCCCCGCTCAAACGTGATTGGTCAATTTTACTCGGACAACAGACGGAAACCAGAACACTTTCGATACCAAAATCTTGTCGCTTGCCTACAGATTCTGCATTCATATGCAGATATCTGTTTATAGAGATTAGGGTTTAAGTGCCTTGCTCAAGAGCTCCTGGACAGTAGTTGTTGACTCCACCCCCCCTCGCTTCCCTCTCCTAGATTTCCCAGGGTTTTTAACTCGTAACTAACAACCTCTCCATCACAAGCTCACTTCTAACTATCGCCCCCAAGTTAACCAATCACGTGGTGGGGTGGTGACAGTGACAGGCTGGTGTAACATTAAAGGGTAAGTTCTGATTTTTGGACCCCTTGCCCTATTTCCTACTTACCAATGATGTTGTCGTTCGGTAGATCACCTTTCTCAGCACAATCCATGCTGTTCTTCATACTGGATACCCGCAGCTTTGGCTAGTTAGCCATACAACTAACGCAAAGTAATTGGGGCCATGCTCCAGTTTGTACAAGCTGTGAAATAAATGCTGAAACCTACTCCACAGTACACCTTAAGTAAGTTTCACTGTTTATTTCAGGGCTTGTACAGACTGGAGCGTCTGCCTAGTGTTAGTCTTCGTATTAAGAGCTCAATCAGTCAACTAGAGAATGAAACATGTCTCCATTCTTATTTCTTATTTTTGGTGGTGGGGATACCCATATATTTTCATTTGGATCACTGATCAGGCCTTTAACTAGCCTCCTTAGTAAAGGTTTGATTATATATATTTCATTTTTCTCAATCACTTTAAACCCTTTTTTGTCTCTCATTTCACACTCAATTGAACAGGACCATGTCTGTCTTATATCAGCAAGCTGATTGGTCCCAGCAAGACATGGACTGCTCCATCTCTGCACTGGAGGGGGAGGTGACCAAGAGTTTCCTGAGCTCCTTCTCCACTGACAAACTGCAGTACTACAAGGATGAGATAGAGGAGAGGAGCAAGGAGGGGCACCTGGTGTCACTCGTCGACATGTGGGGCCTTGTTATCGAGCATGTTGTCTTTGGGAAGGTATATAGTACTACACTGTTTGTGATCAGTACTTCCATGCTAGGGCTGCCCCCTCTTCGATGATTAGTCGGTCAGTTTGGTTTTAGTCGACCAAAACTTTGTTAGTAGGCTAGTCTTTAATGTTTTTAGCTGCAACCAAGCAGCTAGTATAAGAAGTATAGGTCTGTCTGTCGGGCCAGTTTTTTTTTCCTTCTAAATAAGTTCAGATGACATTTGAAATATGATGTATTTGAGGAGCCAATGAATCTCCTTGTCATTGTTGGCTCTGTAGAAAAACATCAGTACCCTGTCTGAGCAGCAGAGGGCGGTGTCTGAGGGCCAGAATCCGCTCCCCATCTACACTGCTGTCAACATGAAGGATGGACTGAAGGGCGGTACAGTTGAAACTGGTAACTAGTATCCTCTAAATCAATGATTCTCAACGTGGGGTCAGGGGACCCCCAGGCGTCCTTGGGGGGGTTCTAGGGGGTCCCCAGAAAAATTGGAAATTGTTTAATTTCACTATTATTTCATGGACTAGAATTCAGCCCAATGAGAAAATATATATGAAAGACTATTCTGATCATAGGTTTCAGTCTCTTCACTGTTATCCTCTCAACTACAGTATAGACGGTTGTGGAATTCTGAACTTAAAGCCACAATGCGTATTCTTTCTATTAATTAATCAAGTTCTGGAGCCTGTACAGAGCAAATTGAGACCAACCGGCACTTCAACACACCACTCACCCTCGCTGCTCGAGCCTCAAATGGTCTGCCAGCTTGGTCAGCCTTCTCGCGATACCAGAGGTTTGCCTAGAACGAATGAGACGCGATAGTTTCTTCGCACACAGAACGCGGAGTACTCACAACAATGGAAAACAAACATGCAGCCACCTTGACCACCAAGAAACCAAGAATTCGCTCAGAGAGTCTGCATGCAAAAAAAGAAAGCACACAGAGGCAACAGAGCAAAGAGGCTCATGGGAAGTGTATTGAAAGCACAGAGATTGTAAAGCACAGAGACTGCTTGCTTAATTTCTAACAGCAAAGATCTTCTCAGATGGGGGGGTGGTCCCTGAGACGAAATGTTACCAGTGGGGGTCTGCAGTCTAATGCGTATCAATTTGGGAGTCCTCGACACGAAAAAGTTTGAGAACCACTGTTTTAAATATCGCCTTTCAAGGATTATTTTAGTTCTCTGTAATTACACCAAAAGAGTGCTGTAGTACAATCAGCTTTATTCAGTACTCCGTTTCGGTCATATGAACTTCATCATTCAATAAAGCTGGTTGTCATGAAGACTGTGTGTCAGACTCTGCCCTTTTGATGAGATTCTGTACCTACTCCCCTCTTGAGTCGCCAGGGACATCCTGGATGAAAGTCACGCAGGGTGACTAAATCCATATCATTCAATTTGCAGGACAGCATGCCAATTTTGCGGGACGGTAAAGCAATACTGAACACTTATGTTAGAATAATAATTACAATATGTATAATGCATTTAGATCTAAATATAAGCATAAATAGGCCGAAAGGTTAAGCAGCAGAAACACTGTAGGACAGAACGTAAATTGTAGGCTAATATACGATGACGTCTTCATGGTTGTTACTTCCCTTAGCCTTACCGCTCCCAAAACACAAATTCGGTAAGTCCGAGACAAAGGTTTCAGCACCGTGGAGAGTGTGGTGTGCCGTATCAGAACCGTACAGTCGGTAATTTGCTTAAAAATCAACCTGCCCATGGCGATTATGGTGACTTCACCTCCCTATAAAGGTGTGTCTTTTTGTTCTAGTTCATCTCTACCAGCCCACCTAAATTCAAATTACTCACTTTTTTATTTGATAAACAAGAGTTTCCCCACCTATTTTAGGCTGATATAGGTCGTTATAATTGAAATTCTTTAGTATACATTATTGTAAGTTAGTGTTTCTGAGGAAATAGCACGACAAAAACTCAAATCGAAACTCTGATCAGAATTACTGTGATTTTCGACTGAAGTTCACAGTTTACCCACCCTTTATTTTACCACTGCATCAATGACTTTGACTCTTCATGCTGAAAATGCTGTGTCATTCTTGTGCAACATAACAGAGCAATGATCTGGATTCCACATGGTTCCCACTTCATTGTTCTTCTAATGTTTTCAGAGTGGTGTGAGTTCACCCCCTATGAGGTGGGCTTCCCAAAGTATGGGGCGTTTGTTCAAGCTGAGGACTTTGGGAGTC